>JAQFVV010007051.1:0-186879 GCA_028023455.1 Epiperipatus broadwayi | reverse complement strand
TGTCATTGGATCGATTCTATAGCTAGTTTGTTGGAATATGTAAATTTAATAAAAAAAATAGTTTTTATTGGTTTGTAAATAAACTGTAAAAGGGGAGGGGGGTGAAGAATTGTGAGAAAACGGAGATCTAAAGGGAGTTCAGTGGCTGATCTGTTATTAATTCTACCTGTGGCTGAATCTTAAAAGTCCCTTAACAAAAGTAAAAAAATTTAAAACTTTATATATTTTTTTTTTAAAAAAAAAAAAGTATGTTTAAAAAAACTATTTAAAAAAAAACGTCTTGCCATGAAGAAGGGCTAAAAGAAAGGTAATTCCGTTTTCTGACAGTTTTTCAGTACAGTTGAGATATTAAAATTTACGGTAAAATGTTTAAAGAAAAAAATACAGCGTCCCATATATCAGTTACTTTTATTATATTCAATTTTCTTCATTTGAGGGTAAAACTCGGATTATTAGGTATTGTTATGGCTAAAGACTTTGTTGCACTAAATTATAGTATATATCCTATCAAAAAAAAAAAAAAAAATTCAAACATTTTAAAATATTAACATGGAAATTGCGTTATCGTCTATATAAGTTGGAAGTGACATCAAATTTAATACCGCATTATAATACATGCTGTATACATGTAAATATGATCTTAAAAGAATAGTAGTTAAGAAGAAAATATGTATTTTAAAATGCTAATTCTCGTTTATGCCAATAAGATGAAAAGAATTTGTTTGGAAGTAAAACTTTAAAAAAAAAAAAAAAAATTATTAATGAACTTATCTTTATCAAATGCATAATGTTTGGGTATAATTGCCCGTACTTATAAGTAACTTTATGACCGTTGATCGTAGCACATAAACCAAGGAGCGTCCTTAATTATGAATAAAGTCTACTCTTATGTTTAGAAATAAATAAAAGGAAATTTGTTTAAAAAAAAATGCATTTATCGAAAGAAGAACCGTGAAAGTGAACTTAAAATATATATTGTAATTATTTCACGTTTGAACCTAGGATTATAAATATAAAACATGTACTTAGCTGAAGAATTTATTGTTTTCAATGCCGGCCTATTTTATTTATACTTATGCTTGTTATACTTATGCTACTCAGTTGAATAATTTATTTTCCAATGCCAACTTATGTTATGCTTACGATGTTTTATTGTTTTAATATTTAAAATTACCTTTGAAGATAAAAGAAAGTGAATGTGTTTATATAAAGAATTACTGAACATTTTCGTTTGGAAATGATTGCATGTATATAAATGTATTAATTGAAGCTTCGAATTCAAATAGATATCTAAACCTGGATAAACTGTCTACACATTATGAAATGAAAAAAAAAATCATCACGGAACCGAAATATGAACTTAAGTTAATGTATTATTTATTTTTTTATATTGTTTGTTTTATTGGTTAAAAAAAAAAAAAATGAAACCATAAAAATATGTATGCTATTAAATTTGTATGTAACACTGTTTGCATAAATATACAGGTAAACTAGGGTTATAATTTTAAAACGAAATAGGTTTATCTGAATGAGCAAATGTTTCTTGCCATTCTTAAGTAGATTTAGTTTATTTATCAAGCATTACACTAACTAGTTTCTATTTAATAATTTTATCATAGAGATTTAAATATCACAGTCTTATTTTCATATAAATGGGATGTTTTAATCAATTTTATTTTAAATTTACTAAAGAACTTTATCAGAGAATATCTTGTCATTTATTTTATGAATGTTATATTAAGAATAATTACAAATATTTTATATTCAGCGAGAAGTAAATACTCTTGCATGTAATTTACAATTTTAAAAGTCCATTAGTTACTATATTTTTAGCATTTAATATTTTGTTATGTGTGCATTGTGCCTTGCCTAGAATTTTATATGCATTTAAGTTTAAAGTATTTTCTACCGTAGTCAGTTGACACATAATTTGCTTTGTTGGTTCGAACATTAGATATACGTTTGTATTTTATAAATTTCTTGGAAATAGCTTAGTTATTTAAGTGAAGTATATATCTTGCTATTAGTTAGAATTGGTTAGCCTCAAGAGTTAGGCCTAGTTATAATTTTGAATATGCCTTATGGAGTCGAGTAAATCCTCCATCCTTATTGTATTGTATTTCCATGATTTGATAGTGCTTATCTCTACCAGAGGGGATTCCATTGTCTTATTCAGTGAAGACAATCACAATTATAAGCATTGGAAATCCCATGAGAGGATTGTGCTTTTCATGGTGGGTGTCCCTGTTTCCAGATGTACTGAAGATAAATTCCAGACATCGTTATTTTGCCTCGAAGTTAGGTATTTTGGAAGCCACCATATTCTTTTCTAGCTCTGAGGAGCCTAGTATCTTTATATTTTTGCCTATCATTCATGATGATTTAATGATAATTCCACCACAGTAGGTGATGTTGCATTTGTTTTAAATTTGTGATGACAAGATATGCTTGTTTGAGGAAATGTATTTCTTCAGGTAGTTGTAGCTAATTTATGGCTCATGGGTATATCAATGTTTGAATTGTGGCTATGATAGTTTTATCAAGCACAAGCTAACCAACAATAAGCTATATTTATTTTAAAGTATATTAAATATGCATGTGGTATAAATGGCAATTCACACATAATAATTTAATATTTTCATCCAGAATTTCGCCGCTGGATTTGTAAGTCTGTTACATAATTATTTTAAAACATTGAGGGAATAATTTTATGTAGACTAGATTTATTTAAAAAAAAAAAAAAATGTATCACTTATCTCTGATGAATGACTATTCCATACATTTAAGTTAGTTTAATTTAGTATTAGCTTAACCTGATTTAAAGATATATCTAGCTGATATATTAGTTATATCCGTGAAACTAGTGATGATATTTTCAAAAGTATTGTTGAATATGCTTGCCCCAACTTAGCGTTTGTTAAGTTGAGGAGCACAAAATTAAGCTTAAGTTTTTAAAAATAAACATAGTTCTGTGTGTTATTCTAATTATTATATGACACAATAATAATATTCATTAATCCAAATAATTGTATAAAACCTTAGTGCGGTATTGACACTGTTTGTATTCCACTATATAAAAAAAAAAAAAAAAATTTCTTCTCAGTATTAATAAATCAAATGATTATTATTTCAAAAAGTTTTGTTTGTTTGTGTTGCTTTTATATGAAAATACATTATTGTCTTGGGTTCCAAGTTCACAAAGACTTAAATTTTAAATTTAATGAATCTTCAATTCAAACATTTACAAGTATATTCTAAGTTAAATAAATATAATTGATATTGTCTTGAAAATTAACAAGCTATGTTAAAGTAAATGATTCTCATATTGAATCACAGATATAGATAATTGAATTATAGCAGATACATAATTAAATACTTAGTTAAAAATTTTTTTTTTTTTTTAAATTATCAGTATATTTTTTCAGATTAAAGATTATGCAATATCAGATTAACAATATTAGTACTTTGGAATGATATTTTAACTAATATTATTTTAAAAGCTGCACATTATCTTATATTTACTGCGCATCATCTATCATCATCTTAAATCTTATATATTTAAAGAATTCTAATCCATTTGCATTTGAGGTCTTTAGTGGTTGTCTGTGAGTAGGGAATGGCATTAAAAGTACCCTTGCTCTTTCTTTGCTCAAGTAATATCTTAGATAATTGGTCATTATTAATTAAATTTAAATTGATCCATTAAATTTTGTGAATTAATATTTATTTTGTTTATTATTTTAAGATTGAACATATTATAATGATTTTATGGTCAGCTAAGATGTAACTTATTCATTTATTAATTACAGTAATTCTTTATTAGGCAACTTAACTTAAACATTGATTTTAAACAAGAGTGTTAGTTTTAAAATCCCTGAGGTTATTTACTCTTGTTGTTTTAGTAAATATAATTTTGTAAGATAATCTTATAAAGTAAAGCATCATAAGTCTTATTCAGAGAGTGTGTAATCTATTAGTAGGACTAATATAGTAAGCATTGATTAGTAATTTAGACAATCTTTTATATGGTTTATTAAAATATAAATATGCTTCAGTAATTATAGTTCATCAACCTTGGATTTAACCTTTGTTTGATTATACATCTTTGGATCATCATCTCTTTTCTTTAAATTTATTGTAACCCCACTGAGCCGAGTCGTTTAGAGTCTCTAATTTATAGTTCATTTATATCATTTCAATTATATTCCATTTCCTTTCATGTCATTTCTTTTATCATCTCATTTCATTTCTCTATCTCTCCTCTAGTTCCATCTTCTTCTTACATTTCTTATTTCATATCTTTCCCACCATCTCATTTCTTCTCTATTTCATTTCTTCTTTCTCTCCATTATATGTATCATTTCTATTACTTTTTCCTCATTTCTTTTCCCTCTCAATTCTTTTCTTTTCCATCATTTATTTATCTTTACCGTTATCATTATTTCTCTTACTCATATCCCATCTCCATTATCAAAAGGTTACAATTGGTCTCTTTCTCATTTCATTTTCATCATTTATCTTTATCATTTTCTTTCCTTTACTCTATATTCTTCTTTATATCTTTCTCTATCTCTCTCTCCCTCTTACTCATCCCATCTCCAATTCTTCTCTTTATCTCATCTTTTCTTTTCTTCTTTTATCTTTCTCATCTCTCTCCCTCTTACTCATTCCCATCTCCATTAGAAAAGGTTACAATATATATATATATATATATATATATATATATATATATATATATATATATATATATATATATATATATATAATCATAAACTATAATTATAAAGACAAACTACTGATATTAATTTTTTTTTTAAATAAAAAAGTTTCATTCTCCTCAATAATTAATATTTTGGACAAACCCCATTAGCCATAATCAGAATTAATTATAAAAAGAAATTACAAAGAAATTTTAAAAAGAAAGATAACAATTATATAAATAACTCTTAAAGTTTTTATTTTAAATTATTAACATATTTAAATCCATTTATTAATCAATATATATATATATATATGCTAAAGAAAACAAGTTAAAAATTTTGTAACTTGCTCTAAGCTTGCATTTTATGATCACTAGATGGAGCTTTACCAACAGCCCATTAACAAGCTTTGTTTACATAATCACTAAAAGATAGAGAATTCAATATCTCTTTCATAGTCTCCAACCTTTAGACCATGGTTTCAATCTAGTTTCTAGTCTTCCTACCCTTTACTGACGTGGGTCAACTAGTTCGAAACCATGGTCTAAAGGTTGGAAACAATGAACGAGATATTAGTTTCTAGTCTTCCTACTCTTTACTGACATGGGCCAACTAGCTCAAAACCATGGTCTAAAGATTAGAGACAACAAAAAAGATATTGAATTCTATCTCTCTCAGCATTTATGTAAACAAAGCTTGTTAGTGGGCTATTGGTAACGCTCCATCTAGTGATCATATATATATATATATATATATATATTGTACCCTTCCTTAAAAAAAACTACTGAACAAAAGACAATCTGGCTAACTAAGATAACAATAAGATAATAATAAGTTGCATAAACAATGACTATTAAAATAATACTATTCTGACTAGTTCAAGATACATTACTAAGATACAATAGCTAATAAAACAATATTTTTAATAACTAAATAAAAGAAAACTTATTAGAATAAATTATCATAACATTTAAATTCAACATAATAGTTAGGGTTCTAACTATAATACTCAATTTATTCCTTTCAATAGTAAATTTAATTTATAAAAACTTGCTCAATACTATACATAAATTATGATTCTATCAAAATAACAAATATAATTATGAAACTATTAAGCTTGATATTGCTGTATGTGATTAAAATTCATTTTTTTAATTTTGTTTAGCATGATATATGTTTCTGAGAAAATGAATTCAGGGGTGACTGTAGGGAGCACGACTCATCATTCTTGTTAGTGGAAGTGCGGGTGTCTGTATTTGGTTGAAGTTATTTGTCATGATCTGAGCTGAGTGATCTGAAAGAGCTGATGGAATGAGTTTTATTATTATGAGATGAAGTATTGGGGTATAGAAATAAAAATCAATGAGTGACAAATTGCAACCATTGTGGAATAATATTGCACTGCTGGTAAGAATACTTAAGCATTCATCAGCAGTATGGATATTCTATGAAGCAATAATTCGGTGAATTCTAGATGTGTTGTGTTGCAATCACTTATTAAAATAGTTGGGATTGCTGTGGCAGCCAGAATGGAGTTAATAGCTGCAATTTTGGTGTTGATCTTGTTGGTTTGTATAGGCATGTATATGAAGATTATATTAATCATTATGATTCTATGGTGGAAGGTTGTAATGAATAGGTTTGAATCTATATAGATTAAAAGCAGCAGTGAAAGGCAGTTGGTGGCTATTACAAGACCAATCTCTGCCAAGGGATTTGAGGGGTCTCTAGAGCATGCTCAAAATCATTGTCTGGTTAAATATTTGGCTGGGTCAGTCTGGGATCTAGAATAGATTTTGGTTTCAAGCAATCCAAATATGTGGCTGTGTGTCTTTGATCCATTGCTTTACCTTAAAAATTTTTGAGGTTGAATTCAAACCCTAACATTAATTACTCTGATTTTTACTTTCATTGAGATTGTGTATTGTAGCTAGGTTTGTTTATGTTTTACTTTTTTGTTGTTGGACATTATTGTGCATATTCACAATATGGTTCAAATTTTTCCTCAGTTGTTTTTATTTTTGGTACTGTTTTTTATAGACGCTTGTGCTCAACTCTTTCATTTTGACTTTTTTGGCCCATCTGTTTTTTTTTTTGGAGGTCACCCTGGTCTTTATCTTTGGTCTGTGTTTCCTTGTATAATTTATGGCAGATTTGGTGTGATTAGTTGTGTTATTTCAGTGGCTGTGTTATTTTTTTATTCTTAAGGTTCATGATGATTTTGGCTTGGTGTCTTCAGAAATGTCATTAGTTGTGGCTTGTTTTTTTCTGGCTAGATTTTTATACTCAGCCTCTTCCTTGTTTTCATTAATAATCTGGCTTTCATGTATTAGTGCAACTTTATTTGGCTCTTTATCTTTACTTGTTTTTCTAGCTGATAAGTCTAAGTGCTCTTCAGCTGTAGTTTCATCCATATTGTTTTTTCTTTGATCTTGGTATTGGTTTGTGTTTTTTGGGTTCTGTTTTCTTCTTTATCAGGTGCTGTTTCTGTTTGCAATAAGCTTTTTGCTTCTTGATGTTGCCCTATACTTGGTTGATGTTGTGCTGTGTTTGATTTTGATGCTTTTTGCTTTTTGATGTTTTGCTGTTCTTGAGTGATTTTTGATGTTTTTCCCAACATCACAATTCATTGCTAGGTGTTCATGTTCTCTGCATGAAAAACATTGTGGTTTTAGTCCTTTTATGTGGATAGTTAATATGGCATCTTGATCGACTATTTGAGTGGGTATATGTTCAGGGTTTATAGCCTCATATAACTTGATTTTAAATGTAAACTATTGCTATATACTGGAATGGGAGTGTTATTTAGATATATTGGCTTAATGCAGATTGCTTTTCTAGATGGCTGGATTAGGTTTTGAAGGTCTCAGATGTTATATCTAAAATATGTGTTTTTAATAATGCCAGTGAAGCAGTTTTGTAAGATTTTATCGACTACAATCAGGGCATAGTTGACCAAGATCTTGATCTGAGTTTGAAACCTTGCTTGCTGATATTCATTAAAAAATTCTAGTGCAATATATCAGGAGTTGTGATGTTCTCCACTGAATGAAATCATATCCCATATTGCATTTTTAGTCAGCTCTTCATATAGCAGTTCCCTAGGAAACATATAGGGTAAGGTTTTTGTCTATAACTGCTATTATGAGTGACTTTGTTGAAAAAGTTTTTAAATGTAGTAAATAGCTTTTTTAGTATTGTATTTTCAAAGCTAGCTGTGATCTTTTGACATTATTGATATCTTTGAGATTTTGCTTATTTATGTTAATCTAATTTGCTCTTCTAAATCTCCCATTTTGTGCTAGGGCTAGGCTTTTATCCATATTGGCTTGTTTATATTTTGGTTTCACTATATTTGCATAAATTTTAGTGACACTGATATTGTTTAAAGAGTTGGTATTTATGTTTGTGCCATTTGGGTCACTATTTTTCTGTGTTGAAGCCATATTTCCATTTTTTATGTCTATGCTAATTTTCTGTTAATTATCTGTTTTACTTACAATTTTGATGTGAAAATCAGTTCTTCTGTTTAGGATTGTTGATTTCTTAATATAAGATGTTTTAATATGAGATTTGCACTTTTTTCTTTATTTTTGAGTTTAATCTTTCCATGGCACTATAAGACCAATGTTGTTGTTGTTGTTGTTGTTGTTGTTATTATTATTATTATTATTATTATTATTATTATTATTATTATTATTATTATTATTATTATTATTATTATTATTATTATTATTATTATTATTATTATTATTATTATTATTATTATTATTATTATTATTATTATTATTATTATTATTATTATTATTATTATTATTATTATTATTATTATGTGTGTTTCAAAGCAAACTTTATTTAGTATCAATTGGTTACATCAAAATTGGTTACAATAGGGTTACATATACTTACATGAAAAAGTTTCTTTTATTTTTGATTTAGTTCTTGCCTCTGAAAGTATTCTTGTTGTTGTTGTTGTTTTTGTTGTTGTTGTTATTATTATTATTATTATCATTATTATTATTGATAGTTGTAATAGTAGTATGATGATGATGATGATAGATTTTTATTATTTATTTACATACACTCTAAAAATCTGTAGCAGCAATTATTTTCATTATGAAAGGTAAGATGAGATTTACAATAGGCAAGATATTCATGTCATTCAGAGAAAGAATATATTGAAAAAAACATTAAAAAAAACATTGTGATTAAATTTCAAAATAAACAGGCTAAAAAGTAGTATGTAATAAAAAAATAAATCAAATGGTTTTATTGTGTTGGCGTTCAAGGAAAAGTTTGAGCACTGGAAATAAAGACTCGATCTATGAATTTTGAGTTCTAAAGTTTATCACAATACTCCTGCACAAAACTATACAGGAGTTGGTAATTGTGTAATGCATTATATAAGAATTTCAAAACTAACCTACAACTTTTTTATTTTTTATTTGTCCACTTCTCTTTCACCCTCTCTCTTTTTTGGAATTAGGAAGGAATTAATGAATAAATTAATATTTTTTTATTTAGTATATAGAAATAGTTAAACATGGTACAATATTTTATCTATTTAATATTATTATCTGTGTTCATATTATAATAAAGAATTTATATTGCAAAGCCTTGAACTTTATTAAATAAATTATAAACTCCTTTATTTGAAATAAAATGTTATAAATGCAACTAAAATATTTATTCAGAGTTATTTAATAAAATGATTGAAAGTGAATAATTGCATAACCTCTAAGATCATTTTAATAGTTTTGTATCTGGTGCATGATGGCAAGGAGATAACTTCCCTATCTCTTCAGTTAATAGTAGAAAATCAAATTTGTTTTCTTTTAAACAAAACGACATTCAATAACTATAGGATCAAATCAAAAGAGTAATTGACTGCTTACTGCACCTGACATTGTTAACCCGCATCACGATTAACATCATTGTATTATTATTTTAACTCTTTATCAATTTCTATCAGTAAAAACTGTTTGATGTTTATTAATATGATTTATATTGATATTTTGTTTTTTGATTAATTAACTTATTTTATTAATTAATTTTTAATAATTGCATTATTAGGAAAGCAAGCATTTATCCTAATTAGTATTTTTTTAATTTTTTTATTTGAATGATAATTTTCTTATAACTTCTATTTTTTTTTTTAAATTTTACATTTAATCTAGTTGTACAAATCGCTCTGAGATAAACTTTTGTGAAACATTAAATGAAAAAATAATAGTAAGGAAAAGGCTTAAATTTATATATTATATTTTTTCTACTTACTAAGAATCATGATCAATAATTTAAAAAAGATTTTTTACAAAGGCAAAATATAAAAATGTTTCTAAGATTTGATGTATTATTTTTTAAAATATGTGGAAAACTCAAGATTATATTAGTTTAAAATATCTACTTATACATGCATATATATATATATATATATATATATATATATATATATATGTTACAAATATATATATATATATATATATATATATATTGTAACCTAGTGTTATTGACACTTGGTTTATTTGTCATTATTTCCACAGGAAAACAATGCTATCCTTTTTTTTAGAAAGTAAAAAAATAAAATGATAATAATATTAAGTGATTAATAAAATATGCTATTTACTCACTTTAACGTGTTTTAAGCAAATAACTAATAAATTTAGTAATTCGATGTCATTTTGAAGAAGAGCATGAATAATTTAATTGAGATATTAATAATTAGAGCAAATTAATATGGTATAAAAGCTAAACAGTAATTGATTTTGAATGGGTAGAGGGGGGAGTGAATGAGTGTCTTATCATAAAGCACAATAACTTCTGATAATTTATTTTTGTAGAAAATCATATTTAAAAGAAATATACATCACTAATTATTAATTAAATGTATTTATTAATTTTTTTTTATATTGTCAAATTACTTTGTAATCCGGTTAAAGAATATGAAAACTATATGATTGTAATGGTTTTTTTTTCTTTCTTTTATTTATGGTATAATTAAATGATTATTTTTCTGTAAGAGGTCGCTAAAACAAGACCGCCAATTTTTTTTTGAAGAAAGATTGTCTGACTTTAGTTTTTCAAGGAAGAAGCAGTGCTGAAATTCGGTAACAAATTTTTTTTTCATTTTTAATTGCAGAAATAAATATAAGTCAAGTAAAATTTTAATAATATCATGTGTGGCTAATCCTTTTTGGTGGGACATCCTGATCTCTTTTGCTATCGACCTATTTAAAGCTTTTTATATGCAAAATATACTATCTTGTGCTAAAGTTCAAAATGACCATATTAACTACAGCAATCACGGAAAATGTCATTATATTTAAATTAAGTAATATAAGTAATTTCCAGGAAGTAATCAATTATTTGTTAACTTTACCTTATTTAATGATCTTTTCATGGTATAAAAGAAAAATTATAATTAAAAGACATATTATAAAAGCCAAGGAAAGTTAACTAGAAAAATTTCGCGCTCTTTCTAAAAAGAAATTGTCTGCCTTTGAAAATAATGTAAGTTCCCCATGTTAAAATATGTTTTATTCACTGAAAATTATCTAGAAATAATATTAATGATAAATGATATTTACTTATGCACCTGTATATTTTTTTAAAAAAAAAATATATAAATTTTCTCAAGGCAAATATCGGAAAATTTGTATGTGTGCATTTTACGGAGAATTCCCTATTAAAGAAAAATTACAATTCCCAGAGTAGGAACAAAAACTAAAAACATTAGTGACTTAATTATAACCATAATATAATTTGTTATATTATACATCAATTGGAGTCATTAAAACTTCATATCCACGTAAGTCAGTTGCAGGCATTATAATAATAGTATCTTGGAAAATTCGCACATTATTTTTTATTCATAAGCCAGCTAGCTAAAAATGGTACATATCATCAATAATAGAAAAGGAAAAGAATTGTGTGTGTTATCGTTTAGAATAAAATATTCGTCTACGTTAGAATATGTATTGTTTTCTTGGATCCCAAAATTATAGCAGTTTAATTCAAGGAAGAGTTAACATCCAACGCTGCTATGTTTTTTTTTCTTTGCCTAATTTATTAAGTGCACCAGAATGGAGGCAACTTTTATATAAATGAAATAATAAAATGTGTTTCTTATTTTAAATTTGCTTCGTGAACTACGACTGGATCAAGTTCTTCATCTGGATAAATTGCCCAACGGAAAACATTTTTCTAGTGAGATAATAAGCACTTGTTAAGTAATGATTTTTTTTTACTAATTTGTAAAATTATATGTATTTTTTGTATTAGATCAACATAGGTTAAAGTTTGTATGGTCAAGTAATATTTAACAACCTTGTAACGTCAAAGGTATGTTTTAATATAATTATTCTAGGTTAATTTTATATTTAACGCGGAAAAAAAAAATCTATAAAATATGTTTACTGATGATATGCAATTATGGGTATAAATTTATATGTTAGATGCATAAAAGAAGAAAAATATTAGAGATTTAATAGGTAAAATATATATTTAAAATTATCAGAAGTAATTAAAGAGAAGTGCTATACAAGATATTACTTATTTAAAGTTTGAAACAAATTTATACTATGTTAATTGAGGAACTTATTCCCAATTATTCTTTATTAACGCATTCACTTGATTTAGTTCAAGATACTATGCTACCAATTACTTGTTGAATGTTTCTTTGGCAAAAGTGAAAATTAGTATGGTTTTATTCTGTGATATCCATTGATTTTAGATGTTGATCTAAGTATAACCCGAAACATAAATTTAGTGTAATTAGTGTATTTGCTTGTCTTGCCCCGATATAGCATTGGTATATGCTTAATATTCGCATAAGTAATAATTGTAATGTATTTATTTTGTGGGATGAGAAATGATCTCCCCAAAAGCTTTATTTTCCATGAGGGGAATAGATAAATCTAATATTTGGGTATGTTTATAGCCCAAGTGATCGCTTCTCAGAGTTAGGACGATCAAGAATTTATATCGTATTTAGTGTATTTCATTCTTTAAAATCCCAGGAGAGGATTATATTTGGTGTGTGTTCCTATTATGCCCTAGTAAGAGGCAAGGAACCACCAAAATATTTTAATGTAGTAGTTAACTCTACAGACATTCAGTGTTATTCCATGTTCCTCATGAGAGAATAGAGATAATTCCACCAAGGAAGGTGTTGATTATTGTGTTTTGTTTAGAAAGTTATGGCAAGATAACGGGTATATTGGAGGTTAATTCCTCAAGATCCATTTAGTATAAATAGCGTGCTAGTATCTATGATCAATATCTGGATTGTGCGGCGGAATAGTGCTGGTAATTCACACGTAAGTCAATGGAGAGAGTAATTTTAAAATTGCGTGATTTAGAAATTTTATTTGCCAATGGAGGATTCAAATACTAGGTTTAATTCGGGTTAATGATTAAGTAGCACTCACAATATAACTTATACTGAGGAATACAGTGTGTATAACAACTTCAGTTGTTATTAAGGTAAACATTAAAATAATAAGTGTAACTTCTGATAAATAACCCATAAATTATAATAAGTTATCTAAATAAAAACTATCATTTAATTAAAGATATGATAATAAAAATCGTTTGTACATATTGCCTAGAATCAGATTGTTTTGTTTTAAAACAGATCGTTAGTTAATAAAGTTAAGTAGCCGTTCATATAAGATACACTAAATGGATGAGTTGATGTATCGATAATAATATGTATTATTTTTTTTGTATTCAATTTGCATAAATGTAAAAAGAAGATGAAGAAGTAATTCGAATCCAGGTCTAAAAGTATAGACAAATTAATGTTAGGTATATTTTGTTTTATCCATATGGGATCGAATAAATTATATATGTTTGTTTATTATGTTAATAATAAAGGATAGTTTTGTTAAACTGTAATAATAAATTATAATCTTGTTAAAATTTAATAATAAATTATAGTCTTGTTACAAGTTGTTTTGAGTCATTTTTCTTGTGTGCTAAATAAAAGTGTATTTGCATAATACTTGCAATACTTTCCTTGAGTCCGAAATCATTAAACTCCTAAAACTCAATACACCAGACAGATAAATTTAAGCAGATTGGAATATTTCATTATATTTTAGTTTAATAAGAATTAATTATGGGATTGAAAACTTCAGACCAAGACATTTTATTTTATGTGTGTGTAAAAATGACTTTATTCCCAAACTACTAGCTTTGGTTGCACATTGTTCCGTACACATTTAAGTGAAGTGTCTAAGTAATAAATCTTAGTTAAATTATTGGGTTGTCATGGATGATGGAGGGACACAAAAGCACCCTTGTCTCTTCATCATTCCGACTGAGATTCTGGATAAAAAAGGCTGTATTATTCAAAATTATGCGTTGTTATTGAATCTGGTTATCATCTCTTTAAATATTATAATAGTTGATATGGTGATGAGGATACCCGGAATTTAAATAAGGTAAATGTTTCCTATAGCCGACCAGAATGTCAGTCATATGCGACAACACAATACTGCCGAGCATTTTTCTTAAATATAACAGAGAACCCTGAGATTAATGTCATTATTATAAGTGCTCTTAAATTAAGGAGTGATCAATTATGATCAATATTACAAGCGTGGCATGGCTTAAGAGATTGAAACTTCTAATTGTATAATAATAATAATAATAATAATAATAATAATAATACATGAAAAGTATTTTAGATCATATTGGAAAATTAATAGATATGTTGTTGCTTTTATTTTGGTTGCCTTAACAATAACCAACCAGAAGAATTAGCGTCACAAGTGCAAGATAATATAATTAAAATAGATTTCTAGATATAAAATAAATAGATATAATAAATAGAACTATAAGTTAGAACTTATTAACTGGGTTAGAATATATATATATATATATGTAAATGCAACAACTATTCTGTGAATATTTTTTAGCAAAATAAGGCGATGTTGTCGTTCTTATGAGAAAATCTCAATCCCAGCTCTATTAAAAATATTATTTAATCATTTTAACTATAATGCAGTATAAATTCTCTATGGTATTTGGAGCAATTTTCCGTGTTAATCAAATTTCAATCTATATTTACATTATGATGCATTTAAAAAGTAAAAAAATAAACAACGTAAACAAAAAAAAAATACTTACTGAAAAAATAAAATATAAGTCAAAATATTTTCATTTTTGACTGATGTAATATTTTACGTTTCACCAATGCTTAATCGTTTGTTATTTTTTATTCATGATATATTACAACCTACCTTTAAATACAAACTATCACTTATTTACAGTGATCCACGGTCATATCTTAAGTGCACTTATGAAAAAAATAATTATAACATACTGTTTGCTTAAATTCAATCAAAAACTGCATTAAAAATACTTAATTATAATCATACTTTGACCATACATCGGCCAAAATTTAATTATCCCAAACTTTCTTTAAAAATTATGCCATATATGATAAAAATCCATAACATTCAGTGTTTATTTCCTAAATTATAAGATAAAAATTTTATTATAATAATCTACATTTTCTTAGTATGTATATATTATTGTTTTAGGAGTAGAAGATTTTTATTCCGATTGCAGATAAGAATTTAATTATTAAAAAAGGTAAGATAAAATGAGCATTGACCTTAAAGTGAAAATGAATGTATTTATTTATTAAAAAAAAGAAAATGAAAATAAAAAAATATTTTCAACATACTCAATAAATAAATAAATAAATAAAGTAAAAACAATCAATATTGATGTTCACTGCTAAATTAGGTCTATGGGGAATCTATTTTTCGGTATTACTAATAATGTTTGAAAGATTAAAATGTTTGTTTCCTTTTTTTAAAGAGTATATGAGCTCTATTTATTTCTTCCCCAAGGTAAATTAGACACATAAAATTAGACCATGTTATAAATAATTTATTAATTTATTTTAAATAAATAAGTAAATTTAAATTATCTTAGTAATAAATAATAAAGCAACTTTTATGATAACTTTTATCAACATTTTCATTGCAATATGGCTTTTCTATGTTTAATGTAATTTCTCTGATCCATAGCTTCTTTATATCACAATAGCAACCATCTTGATTTCATCTATTTTATTTATCATTTGTAATCTCATAGAATTCAATTTAAACCTAAACTATCCATCTATTTAACATCTATTTTAGAATTATTCCTATCCCAGCTCCATTTCAGTCTATTAACTCTTTCAATTATATCATTATACCTGTTTGAAGTCTCACATGTGTTTTATTTCCCATCAGTTCCTGTTACTTCTAATATGTATTTCTTCTTACTTTTTGAGTGACTTGAAGTTTAGTATTGCTGCAGTAATTGAAGCACTTTTATTTTGAAAGATATAAATATTTTGTAGAAAACTCTTTGCATTATGAAAAAATTCTGTTCTTTCAAAAATCATGATATTATTAAGTTATGACATATCTATGGAAGATAACAAATGAGCTAAGAAATCAAAATGCTACAGTGGCATGAATTATCACAGTTTCACATGTTTCATATGATGTATACTTATTAGTTTTTGATACCATTACTATAAATAAATCTTTTCATTGTTTAATGAAATGTAAATAAATATTTGCTTAATTTTAATAATTTATTACTTAAATCTTATATTGGGTGATCAATAATTCCATATTAAAACATTTATATTAGAAAGCAGTAACTTTAAAATAAAAGTAAATTATAAATATTTTTTTTTAAATTAAATTATTTAAAACTTTATAAACTTTAATGGAGCAAATAACAACAATTAGTATAATTAAGATCTTTCTACATCACTTATCAGAATGAGATTTGGCCTTTAAACAGTTAATGATAATAAAAACATTACATGGTTAATTGCTTTGGTTGTTATGTGTCATTTGAATATACAAATGACATTTTGGAGCATAATGATTCCATTAAGTAAATATTGTAATAGTTAATTATTCAGAAGACTATGTAACATTTGAGCAAAAGAAAAAATAAGTTGAGCTATGATTTGAAAATCTTTAGCTTTTGGAACATATGTCTACTATTGTATTAAACAATACAGGGTTTGATCAATGTAGAGATTTTACTTTACATAGAAACAATATAAGAAATATGAGTATACTCTACCTTTGCAATGAACTATGCTGCATAGTTATTATATTTATATACTATCGTGAAATTAATCAGTTTTTACAATAATAACTTTTATTTTTTTATTGAAAACAAGTCATACTATTTAGAAAAAATGTTAATATTTGCAAACAATAACTTACAATTTTACACCAGTAAGTATAATAATATCTAACATATTTCTTTTGAAAATAAATTTATATAAGTTAGCAGAGTTTGAATTTAGATTTAGTTTCAAATGAACATTTACATTATTTGAGAATAATATGAGATTGATTTTAACCCCATTCTTTTTTTTTCATATGTCATAGCATCGGCTGGGATGCGAATCCACACCCGTCTGCAACCAAGTACTTTATTGCAAGGCGGGTATGATGACCTATTGGCTAACATTCTTGAGAACACATTTTTAACTTAGTACTTAAAATGAAAAGAGAACTTTAACAGTAAAATAAATGGAAATGACAGATATTTTGTAGTCTATTTTTTAGTGTGCTTGTTGGGTTTAATATCCAAACAATTAAAATCCCTAGCCAAGTTCTATGAATTACAATAATTTGTCTTGCACCACAAATGTGTCTAAATTGATATTTATAAATGTGGTAATTTCTTTGCTAGTCTATTATTTGCAAGACTTTTATGACATAAGCTGTATCTTATTACAATATTCAAAAGCTTTATTTTTGCAACATTCTGCTTTTCTTATATGATTATTGGAATTGGGTGTGATCAAAAATAATAATAACTTTTATATATCTTTTAATCTTTAGATATAAAGTTGGTTAATCATTATTAAATAACTGATTTAAAGCTTTGGAATATTCCAATTTTTTTTCATTCTCAGAGTTATTTTGACATTTTTGTTATTAATTTTTAATTAGTGACTTTTCCTTCAGAATATCTTTTTATATTATAATTGCTATCTATCTGATTATTCATCATCATAATCATCAACCATTATCAATCCACTGCAGGTTGAGGTCTCTCCAAGTTCAATCCATCTTCAATGATCTTTAACTTCTCTTCTCCACATCACCCTTGCACACTTTTTTATTTCATTCATCCATATCACATGAGGTCTCTTTCTGGGTCTTTTACAATCTTTTGAAATCCCATTTAAGATTTCAACTGTCCATCTATTATCATCTCTTCTAGCAATATAACCAGCACAACTCCACTTCAGTCTTTTAACTTTTTCAATGAGGTCAGTAACACCTGTTTGTTCTCCTACCCATGTATTGCATTTTTCATCTCTTCTTGTTATTCCCGACATGCATCTTTCCATACTTCTTTTAGTAATCTGAAGTCTCTGTATTAATCTTCTATTAAGTGTCCAAATCTCAGATCCATAAGCAAGGACTGGTAAAACACATTTATTAAAAACCTTCATTTCAAACACATATGCATATTTCCTTTTAGTATCAAGTTATTTCTACCAAAAGCACTTCAACCAAATTTAATTCTATGATTAATTCCATTCATTATGTTTCCATCTGTATTAATAATCTGACCATGGTATTTATAACTGTTAACTTCTTCTAATTCATCACAATTCATATTTTCATGTTTTGAGGAAATCCATTAAACATTACTTTAGTCTTTTTAACATTTATCTTTAGTTCTATTTTCCTAATTTCATCTGATAACTTCTATAATATTTCCTGCAGCTCTAAAGCATTATTTGTAAAAATGACTACATCATCTGTAAAATCTAAATGACTTAAATTATCTCCATATACTTTCACTCCTTTCACTTCCCATTTTATCCACAAAATATTTCTTGCAGCCCTGCTGTAAAAAGTTTTGGGGATATGGAGTCACCCTGTCTTACACTCTTCTCAATGTTGACTTTCCTAGTATCATTATGTAATCTAATTGTTGCTGTTGCATTTTTATAAAGATTTTCTTTAAAATATGACAATATCCTGGATCTATACCTTGATGATCCAATGCTTTAATCACTGAAGAAATGTTTATAGAATCAAATGTTTTTTCATAATTTACAAATCCAAAGCATAATGACAGCTCATATTCATTTGTCCTTTTTATAACTTCTCTCAATACTTGGATATGATCTACTGTACTAAAACCACTTTTAAATCCAGCTTGTTCTCTTGATTGGTGGAAATCCAATGTTCTCTGTAGATGAGTTGTAATTATCTTGGTAAAAATTTTGTATAAAACTAATAAAAGACTGATAGGTCTGTAATTTCTAATATATTTTTCATCACCCTTTTTAAATATTAATATTAATGCTGCATTCATCCAATCATCTGGTACATCTTTATCATTTAGACATTTGGTATATAACTTTGCTAAAAAAATTCTATTTCTTCACCTGCTTCTTTTAATATATCAATTATAATTCCATCATTAACTGGATCCTTTCCTTTCTTCATACATTTAATTGCATGGCTCACTTCTTCATTTAAAATTCTGGGCAATTCGGAAGATGTAATATTTTATGATGTCATCTCTTTTTTTAGTGATAATTCCATCTTTTTTTCTTATTGCAGATATAAATTTCCTACTAATACCAAAATGTTGTTTTACACTCTTGAGACTTTTATTTTCTTCTACAGCTTCCATTACTAGTTCACAGTTATACTTTCTTATATCATATTCAAATCTTTTCCACACCATTTTGCAAAATTCAAGATATTCAATTCTTTTTAATGCATCATTTTTGTATATCTTCATATTCCTTCTTTTCTTCATAAATTCTCTAGTTTCAGTAGAAATTTTATTGGTCAATTGCTGCTTTTTTCCTATTAGCTATCTTTGTTGCAGTTTTTAAAAGTGTATCAATTATTTTCATATTAATTTCATTCAAATCTGAATCATGTTCAAAATCTACTAATATGTGAAACTGATTTGTAAGTTGTAATTTAAATTCATTAGAATGTTTCTGACGATTAGGAATATCAACTGTAAATATTGTTTTTCTTAATAATTTTTGTCTCTCTAGTTTTGCATTAACAGGTATCTTACACTTTACTAATCGATGATCACTTCCTGCATTAAATTTATTAAGAACATTACAATCTTGAAATATGTATTTTCTATTGGTCAAAATATAATCCAGTTCTGCTGTACCAACATTTGGATGCTTCCATGTCCATTCCCTTTTAACATTTTTCTCAAAAAAAGAAATCATAATGTAAAGTTTTTCTTTTTCTGCAAACTACACAATCTATGTTCTCTCTTATTTCTATTACCATAACCAAAATTACCTACAACCCTTTCATCTTTTTTTTGTTTACCAATTCTATCATTAAAGTCTCCTATAACAATTTTAAAATGTTTATTCTGATTAAAATCCTTTCGTACATCCATATAAAAATCTTCTACTACTTTATCACTATGAGAACTTGTTGGGGCATAAACTTGAATTATCTGCATTTGGTATCTGCTAATAAGTTGTATAAGTAATCTTGCCATACTGTCTGATACACCATCAATCTCCACAATGTTGTTCTTTTATATTTTATTTATAATGAATCCTATTCCACTTGTATTTCCAATATTTGTATTTTTATAATAGAGTACATGTTCACTTTTTAAATCAATTGTCTCTTCACTTTTCTTCTAATTTCACAAAGTCCAATAATGTCCCATTTAATATAAGATAGTTCTTCTTATAATTCTTGCAATCTTTCTTCACTTGAAAGTGATCTGCAGTTGTAAGTACCTAAATAAAAAGTCATCATCAAATGGCATCCTGTGTCCACAATCAAAGGATTTCTAGCACCCTCTGCCTTCAGCTACCAATGGCTACCTTGGTTGGTGACTTTACAGCTTCCTGGGAATAAGGGCCATAATTTATTTTTGTTTGTCATAATTGTATATACTGGAAAATATTTATTATTCACACACACTTTCATTCTCCCTTATCAGGCAACTGAGAGGGAAGACCATGGTGTTTTTTAATCTTAAACTCAGAAGTAAAAAGTCAATAAACTCACCACACTGCCTAGTGCATATTGGTGAGCAGCCCATACATGTTCATATACAATATGAATAACCACATAGTAATAACAGTTGTAATGACAAGAACATATGGAGTGAACATTAGGAATTTGCCCTGAATGGTTCCTTTAAGGCCTCCAAGAGGAATCAAAGTCTCCTTTCAGTTAATAGCAAACTCCTTTCTGCAGCCATCTGATTATTAAGCTCAGTTATATAAAACAAATTTGCTGAAGCCCATTTTTTAAAGAAGATCCAGATAATGAAAAAATAGATTTATTATGCTGGTTACCTTTAAATGAAAATATTATTTTAGATAGTAATTACACAAACAAAAAATCAAATTGTCTTATATCATATTTTGATGAATTGGAAATAAAAAAAAGTTTATGTATTTTCATTTCTATTATAAACAGTTTCTTGATTAAAGTGATTTCATACAATATTCAATTTATTAGTTTTTTTGTTTCTCATGACCTGTATATTAATTACATTCTAAGTTTTGTAATATTAATATATACTTCATGAAAGAAACAAAAGTGATACCATTTTTATATGCAACCTAAGTTTTTATATAGGAAGATAATTTATTCAATGATAAATATGAGAACAAAATTCCATAATAATTGAATATAGTTTTCATTTTTTGTTTGGGTTTTAATGACACAAATGATATCATCTAAAAAGTTTGGGTTTCTCTAACTATGCCTGCTTGCTAATGTTTCTATATGATAAAAAAAGCTATACTCTACTTACTTCATTACCATCATTAATAAACTTGTATAATCAATTATTATCAGTTGATAATGCATTTCAATCTTCACTTTTCGTGATGTTTTTGGTTTTTGACTTTATCAAAGAGATATTAGTTATGCATCTAGAAAACACTTTTAATTCCATTTAACTCTTCAAGCTAAAAACCTACCATTCAAACCACTCTAAGGTTTTAAATCAAGCCAATCTCATCCAAAAGTTATATAAATCTAATCATGAATTAGTAACTATAAACTTTAATAATCTCAGTTTTTTTATTACTGTAAATATCTTTTGTATCCTGGCCATAAATATTAATAATAATAAATCACTTGAGTTCTCTATTTGAATAATAATAAAATCACTTACAATGTCAAAATCTTGAATGTATAGTTAAAATAATATTTACCTTTTAAATTATGACAAAAGTAAATATTAATAAACTATTTTCATATGCCGTTGATTGTATTTAAAACTTAATTCGCATTTTCTAACACTATAAAATTGTTTTGATTTTCATTGGTAATTATTAAGAATTTAATTCTCTGTTTTTTGTTTCTTTTTATTGATTTTTTAAAATTTATATTGTTGTTGGCCTTAATTATCTTTATTTTACAAATTTAACTTTACTTATTTATGACTTGATTAGATTCAATATTTTTTTGTTTGTGCTTTATAAAATTTTCAAAAAATTGTCTAATTAAATAGTAATTATATTATGTCTAAACAAATGGATGTTCTATATATTTTATTCTTCGATTGTAACTATTATTTTGGCCCAAATCATAATTTATTAACTTTGTCTCCCTTAGCAAGTGTAAAATTTTGAATCTAAAAAAATATAAAATAGTTAAACAAATTGAAAAGTGTAAACAATGTGTCTCCATGTTTTATAACAAACAACCTTATCCTGATTTTATTTTACAATGTATGTCTATGAAAATATTTTTTTAATAATATGGAGAATATTAATTTTTATGAATGCAAACAATTCTGTTTGTTTATTGGATTATTTACAAAACTCTTTATTTGAATTTTAACACACACACATATATATATAAAGCATTCCAATAGCCCTAAACAAGCTTTTTTATGATAAATGCTACAAGAGAAAGCATTCAAATCATCTTTGACTAGAATTGTCCACAGACCAGTTTTGAGCTATGGCTCTCTTCAGTGAGAAGCTAGGACAACAGATTAAAAAAAAACTAACTCAAGATAAGCATTTATGTCTAAAAGTTAAATCTTGAAAAGAAGATCTAAAATTTTTAGACATCTACAAGTCTTTAAATTCAGCTCTCCAACTAAAATAATCATATGGATATGAACTTAATTCAGAAATCCCATATATCAACGGACTTTATAATTTAATTTAGCCAAAGACTCAAACATTAAAATAATAATAGCAATAAAATCATGTTTTATGTCACATGACTTATTACACTTGCATTTACCAATATGTAATATAAAGCATTCCAATAGCTCTAATCATGCTTTTTTATGATAAATGCTACAAAAGAAAGCATTTAAATCAACTTTATCTAGGATTGTCACAATTCCTAGACTGGTTTTGAGACATGGCTGGGGATGGGATAATTCTAGATAAAGGTGATTTGAATGCTTTCTTTTGTAGCATTTATCATAACAAAGCTAGTTTAGAGCTATTGGAATGCTTTATATTACATATTGCAAATGCAATCTGTGTGGGTCATGTGACATAAACATGATTTTATTATTATTATTATTATTTTAATGTTTGGGGCTTTGGCTAAATTAAATTACAAAGCACATTAATATATGGGATATTTGCATTAAGTTCAGACCCATATCATTATTTTTGTTGGAAAGCTGAATTTAAAGACTTGTAGATGTCTAAAAATTTCAGATCATCTTTTTAAGATTTAATTTTTAGATAAATGCTTATCTTAAGTTAGTTGCTCATTGAAGAGAGCCATAGCTCGAAGCTGGTTTGGGGATGGGGACAACCCTAGATAAAGATGATTGAATGCTTTCTCTTGTAGCATTTATCAAAAACAAAAATGCCTGTTTAGAGCTATTGGAATGCTTTATATTACATATTGGTAAATGCAAGCTATATAGGTCATGTGACATATAACATGATATATATATATATATATATATATTCATAGAATAGTAAAAAAGAATTGCAAATATACATAAACATATTTATATATATTATAATATAATAAATAATATCTGTACTACAAATATTATTGTGTAATAATCAGAAATACTGATTTATAGAACATTCCTTAACAATATGAATTTTATAATATTGTAAGCCAATGTCGTACCAAAAATATCAGATGTTTTCTATTAAACTATACATGTGTTTGAAGTATATACATTCTCTTCTAATAAATTTAGCTGAACATTGGAATTTGGATAATATTGAATTTACATTGATTAGAAGAGTACTATAAATCAGCATTTTTGCTTACAGTATATAAATTGAGTAATGCAACTGAGAATATTCACAACCAATCAAATATTTTAGATTTGTTTTACATTCTTTCCAAAAGCTTATTAGTAAATTGTGAGCAATAAGGTTGATTTGAGATATTTTATTAGAAATAATAATTCACTTATTAATGACAATCTTTGAAAAGAGGTATGCTGCAATATAAAAGTTGATTGGTTATATTTATATATTAAAACAGATTTGGTACTGTGATAATTAAATCTATTTTTTTTCATATAAAGGATAGACGAGTAAATAATAATAATAATAATAATAATAATAATAATAATAATAATAATAATAATAATAATAATAATAATAATAACAACAACAACAACAACAACAACCTCATAATATTTTAAAATAAGGTGAGTTGAGATATTTGCATTTTATTTATAGACAAAAAAGCTAAATATAATTAGCTGTACACGAAAACAAAGCTAACTGTCTAAATGACATTTATTTATTTTCACTATAAATATTTTTTTTTGATAATAGATAAATGAACGTAAGAACAAATATATACAGATATTCATGAAAACTCATCAAATTTATAATAAAAATTAAATAACATAATATAATAAATAATAAAATAATAACTTATTTCTTATATGTATATATATATATATATTCATGATATAAAACTATTTTTATATAAACTTTAATAAGTGCAGTTATATCACTGTTATAAATATAAAATATTAAAACATTATCCACTTTTTTTCAAGATTTTATATTTAAACACAAGGAAGTGTTCAAAAACAGTTTTCTTATTAATATTGATTATTATAATCTGATTAGCTAAAGAGTGAATTTGACATTTTTTTCTTTTTTAGAACAGAATAATATCTTGAAATTGAATAAAGAAAATTAATTATTTCTTTTATAACAATTTCTAATAACAATCATATAAAATTCTCTATATTACTATATATTACAGTTTAATAGAATCTGAATTTATCAATATTTATCTATATAAGCAGAAAGTAAGGTCAAACACTTCCATCCATATATATATATTGTAAGAGAATAAATATACAGGCCATGAAAGAATGATTCTGGTTTGATAATGCCCGCGAATTGCGGCGCCATTTGTAACAGAATAAAAATGAACCAATGAAGAACAATCTTAATTTATTAAGGCATGTGAATTGTAGCCTCATTTGTAATAGAATGAAAATAATAAAGTAGAGACTAAAATGAATATCAATCAATGATTAACAATCTAAAAGTCAATCAAACAATGATAATACTCTTTGTTGTAAGCTCATTAATTCAAATAGCGGTTAGAACAGATAGAAAACAAACGAAACATTACTTCGAGCTATCATAAAATATAAGCATTATTTGCAATAGTTTAAAGATAAAACAATAAAACTAAATATGTTATTTTATAAATAACAGTGTATATCTGTTATATAAATCCCTTATAATAGAATGCAAATAATGACAAAGAATTATATAGATACACAGTGATATACTCCAGAATCAACACACTGTTTATAATAATACAAACTTATATCAAAAATCAAACATTATTTATGGATGGGTGAGATAATAATTGTAATATGCCCTATAAGGTTGTAATATCAATGATATCTAACAAAATATAACTCAATAATTGAGTTCTAATTAAACTAAATAAAATCAAGAGTAACACTAACTCAGTGACACTACTCCATTAATATCAATATACTCTTATTAACTAAGACAATTATAATAAGATTAAATACTTAATAATAATAAAAATCAATTAACCTAACATATCTTTCCATTTTTACCAATTTAAAATATTATAAAATAAAATCATCCTATTAAATAACTTTAAGATTTCAATATTCAATAATAATATATAAAATAAATGATAGATTTCTAATTGATATTTATTCAAATATTATGGACAAATATACAATTACTCTTCAGTTTAATAAAGCTAAATTGTTAAAACTTTAGGTGATAACTGTTAAAGCATATGAAAGATTGTTAGATTTATTATAATCAAATAATATCAAAATTTGATATTTAAATCAAATTTATGATCCATACTAATGAACTTTAAATATAATTAAAGCAAATCACTAATTTGTAACAGAATAAAATATATTACTATTACCAGCTTTATAACTGAATAAGATTATGGTCTTTATGATTTTATATTGACTTAATGTAATACTAATCTTCAATAATTATCATATTTCTCCCATCATCAATCATCATGTTAATTCATATGTAATTTCTATCCTAATATAACTGTTACTTATTATTAACAAAGTAATTACAATAGGCTTCTAATTATTTATTAAATATTTTAGAATGTCAAATTACTTACTTTATTGCTATATAAAATCTATACCTGGTCAGAAAACAAACATTAAATTAAATACAAAAAATGTAATTATACTTTCTTATACATGTTAGCATTTTGATTTATGAAGTATTTTGTAACTGCTTTTAATGGATTATGTGGTGTGATGAATTAGTAAACTAAAGAGTGAATATATATATTTATAGCTAGTATTACATTGAGAACTGGTGAAACTGTGGAGAATGAGTTGGAACAGTTGGCAGTGAGAAAATGAATGATTGACAACTGATTGATCACTTAGAACGTGGAACTAGGGCTCCAATTGAATTAGTAAGAAAGCAAATTGATCATTGTAGGCTGGATAAATCAATATTTCAATATAAAATCCATGTGGAAAAAAATGAGTAGAGGCTGCTTATTTCCTATCATACAAGAGATTTAGTTATTTCACATGTTCATTATTTATATGGCCATTACAGTTTTCATAAAACTAAAAATTTAATTAGGAATTGGTTCTATTGGTCTGAGATGCCTAATAAAATCATCTCCATACTTAATAAGTGCAAAATTTGCCACTGAATCAAACCAGTGAATACAAATTATGTCAGAACCAATGACATCTATTATACCAAAAAAATCTTGAGAAATGATAACCATTACTTTATATGGCACATTATCTATGTTTAACAGAAAAAAAAATTTAATAATAGTATATGACATATTATGTGCCTCCAGAAAATGCATATCATACATTTTCCAATAATAGGGAAGACAGAAATTATCATTTCTGATCATGTTCCACCATTTATATCAGAAGATAGGATTAAGTGGATTAAGAAACAGGGTATTAAGCATTTTAAAATGTCTATCAGAAATATTATTTTAAGTCAAAGTCCTACAAACTGGTAATGCAGAAACTAGGATGGTTATTCTAGACATATATATATCAACTCATGAAAGTCAGGTCAAACAAGTCAGGCATATAGTAAACTATATCATTTGCTCTATAAATGAGTCAATGGGATTTTCATGCATTCAGTTGTGTTTGAGCCAATGTAGTCCAAAACTGTTCCAAATAGTTTTGTCCATGATTGAAGAGAAGCCCATAAACCAAAAGGCAGATTACACAGATTGATAACACCACATTAAATAAGATGACCAAAGTAGTTTAATTCATCAATTCAAGATCAGTGATAAAGTGATGATAAAAATTCCTCATGTGAGCACTGCAGGGAGAGTTCATTGACAATAAATTTTTCAATTTATATGGATGCCCTTTTTATAGTAAGATGCCAGGGTAATAATACTTTCTGGGTAGATACTGCTAAAAAAAATCAAAGGTACATTTAATGCATGGTTTCTAAAACTAGTAGTATAATTATATAATGTTATGTATGACTAATCTAGAGTGAAGTTTAATGACATTTCTAAAAAAAAAGTAAGAAAAAAAAAGTGACATAAAAATATATAACCCCATTTTAATGATTTCCCAACAGGGAGTATTGTGATATGGACTAAAGGTTGAACCCTTTCACAAAGGTTAAAATAAATAGTATGAACAAACCTTAATAAAACAAGAAATGAAAAAAAATTATAGAATAAGTATAAATCTGTCCATGGATTAAAAGAGGTGTATACACATTGTATAAATTATATATTTATTTTATCTAATCAAATTAAAATAAATCTAGTACTGATTTGGGGTACAAGATTTTCCTTTTGTTTTAATTGAATCAGGCTATCAACTTATAATCAATTTTTTAATTATAGGTTATTTAAAGATAGTCTGAACAGAATATACATTTTTGTATGCTTTTTTGTTGATACAAGATTGAAGTGAAGATAAGGGGGTAATACTAGTCACCTGCATAATGAGTCAACATTTTTCTTTATGAAAAAGCCATATAAAAAAAATTGGATTTGAATAGTTATCTTATATCATGATTGATTAGTCTGGAGGTTTCCTCAACTGCTCTTCATGTTGTTTTAAAAAATGAATATTAAAATTAAAACCTTAAAGGAACCAGAGTTTTGGAAAGAGTTTAATTAGACCAGTTGATTAGAAACAGAAAGAATTGAAATAAGTTGTCTGTGTACTATAAATTATAACATAGATAAAATGTGCAACCTTAAGTGCATGATAAAAAACTATAAAGTAGAAATTACCTGAGTATGCCAGACTTATTATCTGAATGTAATGGTGTTGTTTCTATTATCATCTGTCTGCTGCAGGATTATTGATTTGTCAAAAGGAGTTCTCTTTGCCACTTAAAAAATGAAGAGAGATTTACACATGAATTTCCCATATCTGAAAGCTTGATGAGAATAAAACAGAAGGCAAGATTGACTTTAAATTTATACATATCAGTAAGCTTACTTATTTTATTGTTATATTTCTAGGAATTAAGGAAAAAAAATTCTGTTTTATTTTTTTTTTTTTTGCAATTTTTTTATGTTTTTTTGTCATATTAATTTTATGATTAATTATGAATTTTTGTCTAGTTATTTTTTCTTATGAATGGATGTAAAAAAGATCATATATATATATGTGTGTGTTAGGGTTGTGTGTATGTGTGTGTGTGTGAGTGTGTAAATGGATTCACACACACACATGTCAAAATATGAAAGCAAAATGAATAAAAAGAAGTAATATATAATTAATTATATGTATGAAGGTTAGACTTAATGCATAGCCAAGTAATGTCAAAATGGAAGTCTACAGGATTAATCCTATAAGTCGCATTTCTTGTGTTGTATTATTGTGTTATTAATATTTTTGGTATTTTTATTATTCATGTTTGGTGGAGAGAAATTTATTATATGTTACATAAAAAAAGGATCAATTTTGTGATTTATTATTACTTTTCACTTGTCTAAAATAAATTGATTTGGTTTTAAAATTACCTAGATAGTAGTGTATCATTTAACTAAATTATTTATTAAAAACAATGTGAATATTAATGAAATTAATAACATTCTGGGTCTACTTCTAATAAAATTTAAATACCATTTCTCCTGGGAGTTATTATTTTACATAGATATTGCTGATCTAGTATAGGGAATTGCTATACTGGTAATCTATTGATACTTTCTTTATATGTTCTTTCTCATTCCATAAGAATTGGTTTAAAGCTGAAGATCAATGGCAGTGCTTATCATTATGCCTTGCGGGAATCAAAACATGAACTTAGGTTCTGTATAATATTAGGTACATGTAACTTGGCTGTGAAATATAACTAAAATAACATTTGTTCAGTTATCATCATTAAATAAAATTGAGATAATGAGGTGATATTATTTTAATATTGAACTGTGAACTAATTCCTATATTTATACAAATATAATAGTCGTGCCATTTAACATATGAGATTTGAATAATTTACCCAATCTCTAACAATAAATAACCCATGAGGAAGTGGTGAGAGGTGCAATATATATATATATATATATATATATATATATATATATATATATATATATATATATATATATATATATATATATATATATTAGCAGTGGATTGATAATGATGATGATGATATATATAACAAAAACTGTCAGATAATAAAAATTATTTTTCATGTATAAGGCATGATAAACAGAGTAGCCAAAATTAAAAAAAAAAACATTAATCTCAAAAAACAATCATGATATACAGTACAGAAAGTGCTGAGCAAATTGTTTTTTGAGATTAATGTTTTTTGAATTTTGACTACTCTGTAACCTGACAAACAGACCAAAGGGTGGCTGGAAATCCAAGTTACACACATAGGCACTATATGACATGAATTTGAAAAAAAGAAAACTGCAGAATATGAGACCTCTTGTAGGCAATATTACAGTGAAATATAATTATTAAAATACAAAGTTCTTTTATAATTCAAAATATTTTATCTTAATTCTCAATACAGTATCTATTGATCTCAAATATATGTTCTTTTCATTCTTGAGCATATTATATTCTAAAAATATTGTATTTATCTTAAATGTAAGTTCTTTTGCAAGTTTAAAATATCTGATGTTAGGTTTTTTTTAAAAAAAATTCAAATATAGATTCTTTTACAAGTATAGAATATTTTGTTCTCAGGGTCCAAATTCAGAATAAAATGCACTTGGAACAAAATGTTAATGGTAATACTTCAACTTCTTAACAAAAATATGATGATTATTAAATTTAATCTCGACATGGAACATTTGATATTTTTTTTTAGTTTGTCTTAAAATCATAGTATTTTAAGAAAGTAGAAAGAAATTACATACTGACAGAAGATTCAAATACGTAAGTAATATATAATTTATAATTTGAAAAAAAAAAACATTTCTACTTACTTTGCAATTATTTAAATATAATGATTTCATTTCTACTGATCATAAAATACAGAAATCTCATATTTTCTGATGCAAACTTGAATAAGCAATATCAAAATAATGTAGAAGGCAATAAGGGCATCGTTTACCCTGCCACTTGTATTTAAAATGAGGTAAATAATATAACATTTATATTCTAAGACTGCAGGTAAAATAATTAAAATTAAGCAAAATGAATATATAAACACTATGGGACCATTGAAATGCACTCTTAAAAATAATTATTGGTGCAAATCTTGTTAACTTTATCCAGGCAATTGGGGGATATTATACACTTTACATAATCACAAATAGTATTAAAATCATTGTGAAGATACTTAATAAATATTAATATGAAGCAACATATATTATGCAATATAAAAACATTTATAACATTAACAATACCTATGTTAGGGTGAGAAATTAACTAGTCTTGACACTGATGATATAAGTTAAATAAAAATTATATGGAACCTAATAATAAATTGAAAAGCTGAACGTGCTTGTGGATATACACTGAAATAAACTTTAATACTGAAAGTCTAATAGACAAAGAAAATATGAATTAGGAAATACAATTGACCTCCCGATACTATGTATTGATGGAGCTGATGAATGGATGAGCTGCATTCTCTCTCTCATAAATAAAACTAAATAGACAAAAAGTAATATAACATCCACTTAAAATTGTCTCAAAAATACTAAAAGACATGGAGCTAATAATAATAATACATATACTAATAATTGTTCATACTGCATTCATACAGACACTTAATTTATTCACTCAGTTTAAGATTATATGTATACCAACAAAACCTTGTTATTGCATAATGGTGATAACATTTTATATATAAATTATTTGAAATTCTCATGCACATACTAATACCTATAATACTTTTAGTCATAAAATATTTTTCATAATATATAAAAAATGCTATTATATCTTTGGGTACAATAACTTATAATTTTAAATACTTATTTGAAAAAAACTATGGAATAATAAAACCAACACAGAAAATAAAACCTTCTACTGTATATCTTATCAATTCTACCTCTGGAAAACTGTTCATGCAAACATGTTTATAATACAATAATTAAAAATAATCATAACATAATATCTATAAGCAGTGGCTATAATAATTTTAAAATATATAAAAATATATATACACAATAACTATAATGCCATTTTTTAATATTGAAAGTTCATTTACTTTTTAGAAAAAACTATCACTTTTCAGTCTTTTTATTTTTTATTTTTTGAAATAATATATTAACACATTGTCCTTTATTAAAGTAGAGTAGCTACATATATAAACAGAAATATTTTAAAGAAAAAGGTCACAATAATTTTATTAATGTTGAATATTAGGAACTGATGGCAAATGATTTTCATAGCAAACAGTTTTTTTTAAATGCATTTTTTAAAATGGTAACAAAAATCATGTTAGCAATGAACAGAATGATAATTTTTTATCTGAAATTGCTTTTTATGAAGTTTTATTATAACAACTTTAGTGGGATAAACTTAAATTATATTTATTCTTTTTAAATATAATAATGATATATTTAAAACATCCAGTAATATAAAAAAACAGGATATTCAAATAAATAAATGAATAAGTAAACTTAAGATGAATAGCTATATTATTTGTTTTAATATGAAACAATATGGATAGAGTTTTTCCATTATGATAATAAAAATTTTAGTTTTTATAAATTTGTCGTTTATAATAATTTTATAAAATAATTTTAAATAATTGTCAATGTTTTTTTATAAGCTTAATAATTTTATAAAAATTCATAGTTCCATATCAAAGCTTGACATAAGTAGATTGATTATTTTAGTAGCAAATAATCAGTATTAATAACTAAGTAAAAGTTAGTTGAAACATGATGAAGATAGTCTTATAGCATATACAACACTGAAATAATATACTTTTTCTTTTGTGACTTTTCTTTCACTTCTTTCGAAAAAATGTTAGAATTTTCTTTAGTATTTTGTAAAATTATTATTTGATAAATCAGTTGAACCTATGCTTTTAGGAGAAGCACTGCATGAATAACCTGTGAACTTTAACATTGATTTAAAATAAATAGTCAAGTAAAAACCAAACAAATTACTTCAAAAATAAAATTTGAAAAGAAGATTAAATAAAGTGAAATGTGAAGAAATGTCTACATTTTAAATGTGTCTATTTTTATAGTAGTGTGTGTACTTTCTTTTCTTTCCATCCATGAAACAAAATCAATACTGCATTTCCTTTTTAGTAATGATGTACAAACCTGCAATACAATATTTAAATTAATACTCAATGTTGACTTTTACTTGATCTAAACTTGACCTTGCATTTTAAATCCAGACAACTGAGTTATGTGAACACTAGACAATAAATGAACTTGTTAATTAAAAATTTTTTGTCAACTCTAAATTATTACTAAATCAATTATTTAATAAAATTATTAACTAATTTTGAAATTAAACATTTTTTATTAAATATAGCATTCTCAATTTATTTCACTTTTTTTATCTCTATCCCTATTAAAACTTTTTAATATTGTAATAATAGATGTATCCAATTTTTAAAATATGCTTATTTTTAAAACATCTTTTTAACTTTCAATATTTTATATGCATGCTCCAAACACTCACATACATACATGCATATCAAATAGAACCATTTTAACACATTGAAAATAAATTAGTTATTGACAAACATTTATCAATTTAAAAATTAACACTAACCTGTTGTATACTTACAATTTTAAAATTCTAATTTTTGATACTTTCATACAAATTGACACTTTATAAATCATAAGTTTTATTATTAAAATTATCTATTTTAAAAATCAATAACTAAAAATTCTAACAAAGTTAACAAATCATTTCAAACAGCTAAAAACAATTTTATCTATTACTTCTATTTGAAACATATTAAGCTGTATATTAACTCTTTTTTAGTTTAATATTAATTTTATTATTTCAAGTAAATATTAAACAACTTCTTGCCTTTTAAAGTCATTAATCTTCTGTTAAATATTTGTAGATGTCCCTACTGTTATATTTAGGTGCATAGTCTTAAGGTTATAGCCTTAATATATATTGCTTAGGTAATGAGTATGCACTTAACAAATTATTAGTACCAACTTTAAATTGTCTTAAAATATTTCTAATCATAAGAAGTTTACACTGACTCACTGTAAATCAAAAGATTTCACAAACATTAGCTTCTAATGGAAATTGGGGATTAAATCACTGAAGTATTCAATATTTTCACAGTCCCAAATCAAATTGCTTTAGATTTGCCTATATAATTAAAAGTAGGTTGAAGATGAGAGTGGCCACTCTTGTCTTTTAAAGTTGTTAGTCTTGTGTTAAATATTTGTAGAGATCACTACTGTTATATTTAGGTACATTGTATTAAGATTATAGCCCTAATATATATTGCTTAGATAACCTTTTAAATAACTGGTAACTAATTAGGCTAACTGAATTACTTCAACTCATACTATTGAAATGAATAATTTAATATTTTTATTATAATATTACAGATAAAGTAATTTACTTATAATCTTATAATTTTTTTTTATTGCTTTAAAACATATATCTAATCCAAAGGGTTAAATGTATAATGACTATATATATATATATATATATAACTCTATCAATAAATGTATAATGACTATATATATATATATATATATAACTCTGTCAGATAATGTAAATTATTCCACACGAATAAAGTGTGATAAACAGAGCACAAAAACATTAATTATAAACAACAATTAGCCAAGCACTTTCCATAGTGTATACCAGAAGCATGGTGACATACTATGTCACCATGATTCTGGTATACAGTACCGAAAGTGCTTGGCTAATTGTTCTTTATAATTAATGTTTTTGTGCTCTGTTTATCACGCTTTATTCGTGTAGAATTATATATATATATATATTACATTTAATGTTTTATTTAATGTTTTCAAGGTTATATGATGTAGATAAACAAATATTTTTGGGTACGAACCATGTATTATTTTGCATTACAATCCGATATTTCAACAGACTAGCAACCACCATTATCAAGGTTAACTTTTGAAAGAACAATCATTAGATCTCAAAGAATAATGTGACTCAGTGTGATATGAGAAGTGAAATTCAACTTGAAGTAGTTCATCATTCACAATATGAGGCTTATCAAAATGTTTATTTCCCTCAGTTTTTTCACCTATTAATTTCAAGTTAATATTAGAAAAAATGATAGGTTTCCACACACATGCACACACACACACACACACACATATATATATATATATATATATATATATATAAAGCAAAGGGAGTACTCTGAATTATATAATTGATTATGAGTTTAATAACCCTTAAGTGCCATATTAAGTTTGGCTGATAAATTCATTTTGTCTGAATTTCTGACACTTTAACAAAGATACCAAGAATAGGTGGAGTCATTGTAATCCTGATCATTTGTTCAAGATTCACTAGTTGTTAAACCACTAAACATCACATGATCACCATTTCTTATGCTTGCTCATAACTATTATTAAAACAGGCAAAACTCTCCATACAGTAGTGCCACTCAGTGCAAGCCACAGTAATCAATCCAAACTCATGCTAGTTGTATTTATATAAATGTCAAATAAGAGACTTTAACTGATTTCATGTTGTTATGATTTGGATATTATAAATTGTAAGGCTATTCAAAGTATTGACTTTCATTTTATCACTATAAGTTAGCACAAATGGGGAGATGTGTTAGATGAGTCAATTTTGCATATTGTGTTTTATTACAGTTTTAGTATTTTAAACACTTTATTCCATTACAATTTGATTCTATAAATTTACGAGGTTTTAAAAGATAAAAGTTTTATATAATTTATTAATGATAGATAATTGTACATAAATCTGTAGGATAACAAAGCCTCATCATTATTTAGTATTTTTATCTTATTACAATTGGTTTACCCAACAAAGGCATATTAATATCTATGCAATCATGTTGCTTTGTTATATTTTCTTTTTATTCTGATACAATTGACTCCCAAACATGTGTGATGATTTGAAATATTAGCTTCTTGTATTTTTATTTTATTACAATTGGCGATCAATGATTGGGCTATACTTTTATTCTGTTACAATGGGTGTTTTAATGTCACAGGCTTTATTAAAGTCTCTCCTATTCTTATCATATTTTTATTTTGTTTACAATATATAAAATTTTTACTGTCAAAGTGTGAAAACCAGAATTGCATTGGAAATCCTAGGCATTCTATAAAATGGTAAAAATCAAATGTCCAAATATAAACAGCTTAAATTTTCACACATTTTCTAGATATTGTATAAAATGTCAAAAATAGGCCAAGTATAAAATACTCTCATCAATAACATTTAATGCAAAAAGGTGAGTTATATGACTTTATACTTGTGAAAGCACTTCTGCCATTTACACCGCTGGCTCTGTTAAGTTATAAAAAATAACATGACTTCAATTTGAAAATGCTGTACAATAAATGGCTGAGAAAGCTTACATTGTCCAGGCAGGAATCACAAATGTTGACATCAAGGATTATTTTACAGTATCTTCCTTATTCAGGATGTTTATAAAACATACAGATTGAGGAGAAATTGAATAAAATAATAGAATACAAACAATATGATATGAAACAGATTACTATATCCATGATAAAGATGCTATAGCAGAAAATGCATATAAAATTGTAATCCATGATGGGAAAAACAAAAGTGGAAATAAATCCATATTTACCCAACATGTTTTCAGGTCTGATATCTGCTACATTGCTTAAAGAAAAGCAGTAGTGGAATGATGTGCATAAGCTGTCATTGAAAAATTCATACTGCCTGTGGATATACATATAGGTGATGAAAGGGTGAACATAGAAGATCATGATGCTAATGCTTTGTGTATTCTTTGCTATAATGTTGAAAAAACTGTTGAAAATAAAATTCAATCTAAACTGAATCTGGAAAAACAGGCACAAAAATGAAAAATGGATTCTGATAAAAAAAAATTCCTTCTGCATATTTAGGAATTACTGTAAAAATTCCTACCCCAGATGCTTACAACAGATGGGGTGACTCAAGAAATATGCAAATGATTGTTATGACTATAGTGGATGATGGTTTCTAATGACATGGAACTGTTGAAAGAATTTTAAACCAATTGTATGCCAGATCACAATACACTTAATGTCCAAAGAACTTATGGTTAATTAGAAATATAACTTCCCTGTCAGCCACTTCTAATCAGTCCATAGGAAATGAATATAAGTTTATGAGGTGTATTTGAGGACCAAGATTCAAAATTTAAAGCACTTTTGAATGAAAAATACAGTTGATCCCAATTAAAAATGCCATTGTTCTTATGAGTATGATAAATGATGGTTTATTGTGACATGAAACTACTGAAAGAATTTTAAATCAATTCTATGCCAGATCACAATTCACTTAATGTCCAAAGATCTTATAGAGAGTTGGAGATGTTCCTGACAAAGAAGTAGCTCTACAGTCAGCCACTTCCATTCAGTTCACAGATAGCAAAACAAAAATAAGTTTGTGAGATGTATTTGCATGATCAAGTTTCAAAATTTAAAGTGCTTTTGTATAAAAAAACAGTTAAATACAATTTAAAATCACATTCCAGTTTAATTTGTAGCAACAAGTGATTCTGTACTAGTCTTTTTGTCTTTATGTAGAAAAATCCTGTATTTTATATTTCGTATTTATTACATTTTCATATGTATCTTTTTAATAAAGTCCTTTTCATACTTTTCCAAAACATTATTTGGCAATCTTTATAATGTCTAAGCATTCTACTATGTCTAGAGAAAGTATATAAAAAATTTAAAATAAAAATGAAATTTCGTACTTTGCCCAAAAATCTCACTCATTTTATAAAATGCCTGGATATTTTATACAAGGGCTGGCTTTTCACAATTTGATGATGTCGATATATATATATGTGTGTGTGTGTGTGTAAAAATACTAAAACAGAGTTAAATATAAAATTAGTAAGATTTATTGTATCAAGTATACTTTCAACACCTTTGCATTATATTCATGGTTAATCTACATATTGTTTGTCAATTCTTCAAAACTCACTGTTATCACACTTTTAACATTCATCCATTAGATTTTCTTTCACTAATCAAAATAATTTTCAATAGTTTTTGTAATAATCTATATAACTATAATTCTAATTTTTGATTTACTCAACAAAAATCACTTTTTCATTTACATCTTTTAATAAATCTACAATTTTCCATATCTAATTATATTTTTTAACTTAATTTTGACCCTATTAAATTAGATCTCAAAAGCTGATCAATAGTTTCTCTCCACATTCTCGTTTTATTATTGTTTTTACTCAAAGCTGTATTTTTCAATTTTTGGAGAATGACATTTCTGTATCTAATTCAGATGAAATTACTTCGTATCAAATTGTTGCCATGGAGATTTTTTTTTCATTTTAATTTACATAGAACTTAATATATGTACATAGTTTTTGTATCTTAATTTAAAAATTATTGTGAAGTTTCTACTTTAATCGCTATTTTATATATATGGTATACTTCATTTAATTATAACAAAGTTTATATTCTAATGTAGAAAATTTAAATTATTTAGTATAACAAAGAAAAAAATCAAGAATAATACTTTTCGACTTTATTTTACTTCTCTTTGTTCTTAAAACTGAATAGTTTTATAAAAATAACCAAAAAAAATGTATTAATTTTAGTCTAACATTTTATAAAATTTATAGAATAAATAATTCAATTATTGTTATATTTAAAAAAAAGCTAGTTTACATAATCTAATAATTTTATTTTAACATTTTTTATAATTTTTGTTATCGTAAGAGTAAACACAATACAATCTTAACTTATTGGAATATTATATAAAACGTAATTTAAACTGATTATTAATATAGTAAATAATGCAATAACACTTCATTTTTATTTACTTTTATAGTAAAAAATTCATACTCTGTAATTACTATTTCAATATAATTTTCAACAAATTACTTAACCCTTTTCCACCCAAACTTCTGACATTTATTTAAATGTTAAAAAAAAATTTCTATAATTTTTACATTCATTATAATATCTATCTTTTCTAAGTACAAACACTGATCTTAAATTATTACAGACATATGTAATATAAAATTACCACATATAAAATTACAAATTTAGCTAACAAGTATTAGTAATTAATTATTTGAAAATAGTTAGAATTAGATAATAAAATCTTTCATTCATTCATTTTGTAAAAAAAAATGTATAATATGAGAAAATATAGGATAAGAGCTAAAAAACTAAAATTAACAAATCTTTTTTTTAATAAGTAGTATAGTATATTTAAATGTTATTCTTATTTTAAATTCATTTTAAGTATTATGTATTCGTTTTTTTTTTTTCATTATATTTTCATATTTATCATTATTCAAAACTGAGTTTCATTCTTTTTTTCATTTTATTCTTCATATAAAATAAATGTATTATCCATTTAAGATTTGAAATACCAGACACTCTTAAACCTGGAGCCTAATTGTAAATATAGGGGATTTACAATTAGGCTCCAGGTTTAAGAGTGCCTGGTATTTCAAATCTTACATATTAAGCCTGCATTCTTGCCATCCCTCTGTGTATTTAAATGGATACTGTACTCTACATGAGGGGTCAGAGTGACTTGAAGTCAAGATGGGTATGACAACAATATTGGCATCAGCATGGGATTTGGGAATTCTATAATCAGATTTTCAATGGCATGGATGGCTGAAGAGTTGGAGGTTGGAGTAAGTTGAAGTCTGTCCATTAAAGTGTAAGGATTTGCTATCTTAATATAAATTGAGCACTTATTATGTATATGTATGGGGGATGGTAATCTGGACCAACTAATTAGTATATTAGTGATTATTTATCTTTTCTGCATTTTGTGGTCATGTGTATCCATAGTATGAAATAGTATGGATAGTGCAGTGCTTGAAAGTCTGAATTAAAATCCCCTATATTTATATTTATTATCCATTAGTATTTTATACAAATTTAATATATTTTATTTTTTATCTCTTCTTATATGTAACACATGAAAATGTAATCTCTACAACTGTATAAAGATTATATTCTTAAATTTCAAATAATATATTATGTTTTTATTTTAAAGAAATACTGACATTACAAACTAATTACATTAGATCAACATATCCCTTCAACAAATGTTATCAACTATAGAGATTAGGAAGTTTCTTAACAAAATAAAGGTATAAAACAGAAAAAAAACATGTATGTATTGGGTATTTGAGTGCTCTACAATATAATAATAAACATAGTCTCAAATTTTTATTTGTTTATTATAAAAGTTAGTATTATTATTTAAGTTTTGTACTTTGTAAGGCAAATTTTTATATGCAATATAACTTGAAGGAATTTTATATAAATTTTAAAAATTACAGTTTCCTATTGAATTTTAAATGTATACTCACACTTGAAATTAACTTTAAAAAAGCAGTACCCTAATTGTGAATAAGCTAGTTAAAATAGGATCAATACAGTAATAATTATATTAGCTTATACATAATGTTAAAATGATTTACAGGAGTAATGTAACCTTTAATATAATATTTGAATATGTGTGCAATAATGCTCATGTTTCCTTGATCTATTTTAAATTTAAAGGGTTTTAAAAGTTGTACTATTTTAAAAAGATTTAGGTAATTTTTTTATTTTATAAATCGTATTTATTAGGAGAACAACAATAAATGAATGAGGTGCAGTGATTTATTTGAAAATTTATAATATAAATATTTATTTTAAATTTTATATTCTGTATATTTAAACTTATTGAAACATTTATTTATTTAAATAAGATTTTAAATATTGATTTGTAATTTTAAAAGAATTTTCTTCTGATGGATGCTAGATTTTTTCAAAGACATTATTATCATCTGAAAATATATTATATCCATGCAAACTATAGAAATTTTGGTGTAAAAAAATAAAAATAAAAAATTAGGGTGAACATGTTGATGAAAGCAGTCATATGATAAAAATCTATAAATATATGTGCATCAGAGAAATCACACTCTTTCATTGCTATTCGTTTGCTGACTAAAGTGTACTGCAATATTTAAATTTAGCCATATTGATTGATTGTTGTTTTGATTATGAAAAGGTAGTCTTTTACAAATCATTTGCCCATTGGACCTGTGCATCTTGAAATTGTCAAAATGAATAACAAAGCATCTGAATATTTTATTAAGGTAAAAATGCATGGATAAATGGAATTAAAAATATTATTCTTGAAATTAAAATCTGCTAACCAAGTGGAGTAATGCTAATATTCTTATTATTTAACTGCTAAAATTATAAAACCATATTTCTGAAAGATTTATTCATAAACACCTGTGTACTAAACATCATATTTGACAAACTTTTTTTAAATTAATATAAATTTTTAAAAAAAAAATATTTTCCTAAAAAAGTATCAAAGTTTGTAAGATTTATCTCAGGAAAAACTGCTAATTATCCGCTAAAACAGAGTTAAAAATGGAGAAAAACAATTTGTTTTGACTTTAATTATTGTTTAAAATACTGCAGTAATGGATTTATTCGAAAGAATAAAATTCTGGAACCATTTTTATTACATGAAAAGATAAATCCTTACATCAACCTTTGGGACTTTCACCATAGAAGTACAAACGAATTTAAATCAATTTTAGCATCTTTAAAATCTATACTTAAATGAAAATAACTAAAATGTGTCTTTGTGAACATTAAAGACTTTGAAAGAACTTTGGATAATAGAATTTAGTTTTTGTATGTTATTGTTGTAGTAGTAGGAGTAGTAGTAGTAGTAGTCATAGTAGTTGTAGTCCTAGTAGTCATCATCGTAGTAGTAATCGTGATAGTAGTCATAGTAGAAGTAGTAGTATTGTTATTATTATTGTTGTTGCTGTTGCTATTATTATTATTATTATTATTATTATTATTATTATTATTATTATTATTATTATTATTATTATTATTACTTTATTGATTCTATAAAAGTTTACATCAAAAGTGTTTTACATAATTTTGGCATATACATTGATTTATTCTGTTACATAAGAATGAATATCTGAGTAATATAGTTCAATTTATGTCTTCTTGAGTTATTTGAATTTTGTGACTTAAATGAGTTCTTAAAAAAATTCCTAATAATTGGTGTACAAGTTGCTTTTTTGATGATCTTTTTCAGTTTATAGCTTGTATGCATGTAATTAAAAGTCTGAGAAACTAATGACAAAAGTTTTTTTTTAGTAGTTTTTGTCAGATAATTAGTGTTGTGTTATAGCAGTGATTCTTTTTTTAGTAGTGACCATGTTGCAGCATATAAGTGGGGGTTTGTTATGATTTTATTATTATTATTATTGTTATTATGATGATGATTATGATGATGATGATGATTATTATTATTATTACTATTTCTACTATTATTATTATTATTATTATTATTATTATTATTATTATTATTATTATTTAACAGATTACAAAAGTTATATAATCAAAAATTTAATAACATGGATATTTTGTGTGATTATTTTATAAATAATGTTAAGAAGAAATTGAATCCACTGTAGATAACATGTATTTATATATATTAATTATGACATATAATTTTTCTATATTAATTATGACATATAATTTTTCTTATTGTATATTTTTATTAAGGTTACTATATTGAATAATAGTTTGTTTGTTTTGTATATTTATTTGTAATCTTGTGTATTTCAGTTAAAGCGAAAGTGTTGAAATGCACGTAATAAATAAGAATTTAATTTATCATCATCATCATTTTCCTTGTTTTCAATAATATAAAAGTTTTCATAATGGAAAAACAGCATCAAACAGGAAGATACAAGTAGCTAACATTTAAATAATATAAATTTAATTTAAGATTGAGGCAATATGTAGTTGGAGAGAGGTTGTTAGTAAAATTGATGGTAATACAACTTAGGATAATCGACACTGCTCAATGACACTGTTTCTAGTGAAAAACAAATAGATATAACATTACCGGGCTGATTTAGATTTTTTTACATTTTTTTAATTATTTATTGTAAAAACATTGGTGGTTGAGAGGTCAATGACAGCTGCTTTACAAGCAGTTATCCTGGGTTAGTGGATTCACTTCCCAGCTGATGCTATGACACATGAGAAAAAAAAACCAAATAGATATAACTTTATTTATTTATTTTTATAAAACATTTCCCTTTTTTTATTTGTAAACAAATACATATGACTTTATTCTTTTGTTTTTTAAAAAAAAAACAACATTTTTTTATTATTTACATTCTTTTTTTGCTAAAACATTTCAGTTTTTTTGGTTAAATAACGCTTTCACCGGTTAATTTTAAGCTATTTTTGATTTACAGTTTTTATTATGAGAAAAAAAATTTTTTTTTTGATTTCATATCTACACAAACAAAAAACATTTCACTCAAAACAAGGTCCATTATGTAGATCAGACCTTCGATGGCATTGACACAATTCACATTCTATTCCATATTTTTATATTGTCTTAATGTCACTACCCCAACACAAACACAGTTCTTATCTGTGGGTAAAATACTTTTTGGGGCTGAAGAAAAATCACTGCATTTGTATTTGTAGCAGGCAAACCCAACAATTTGAACGGTGAATTTTCTGCCATTTTACTTTTTCGATCGCGCAAAGTTCGCAACTTTTGCGTGAAGTTTGCCGAATTGCAATTTACACTCCTCATTTATTAAATTGGCCAGATAACAAGGACAGTAGTGATGTTTTCAAAATAGTTACAATTTGCAATACCGTCCAAATTACACTACATTTACCACTAAAAACTTTGAATTGCGTATTGTTACACTTTTCATTATTACAACTACAGACACCATCATATGATACACTGTTGTTTATTCAATACTAATGTCTACACATCATGTCTTAACATATCAATGGTAATGTTCACATGCTAGAGATGTTGGGGAAGTGTTGACTTCATCAACATCAAGTGTTTTAACAGTTTACAGGCCATAAGATCTATGAAAACCCTTGTAAACAGTATATTTATGTGCTTTTGCATAGAAATAACACCATCCAGCAGTGTAGGTCATTCTAAGTTGTAGAACCAAATTGATTAATAGAATTAATATTTAAAATATACTTCTTTTATCCATTTTTTATATTTTATTAATCTTACAATAATTCCACTCTCTATACTATGTTAAAGATTATCAAATATTTTAGTACAATGTAAAAAGTATTGAGATAATGTGAGTTATCCTCAGGAATTATAATTATAAGTACATTAGAAGTTTTATAAAGAATTATTTGTCAAATTATATTATTTCTGTATCAATGAATTGTACATGTAATATGTTAGTAGAATGGAACTCCTAAAAATTTGTATTGGAAATATTTGCATATATTTAGTCTGGATAGACACATTTTGTATCACACATGTACCTATGTTAAGTATACATTAGTCTTCATGGCCATACATATTGGTTGTAGTATTATATAATCTTACAGTAGAGGAAGTAACCTGATGTTTGCATTTGTAATCTATAGAAGACAGATAATTTATAATGCCACATATATTTACATGGTTTAAATAATATATTCATATAGTTTTAGTATATAGGGTAAACATTTTATTATATTTGTAAATAAATGAATAACGTTATATATAAGAGATGCTTATTTTGAGAGATTGATTGCGTAATAGAGATTATATAAAACAACTTTCCATTAGTTTCTTAATAATTAGTTAATATTAAAGTTTATTTAACACTGACATAACAATCTCTTTTAAAGTATTGCTAGTTTAATAACATGTAGAGAGATAATATTATATATAAGAGATGTTTATTTTGAGAGATTGACTGCGTAATAAAGATTCTTTAAAACATAATTTTCCATTAATATTAAAGTTTATTTAACACTGGCATAACAATCTTCTTTAAAGTATTGCTAGTTCAATAACATGTAGAGAGAGAGAGGGAGAGAGAGAGAGAGAGAGAGAGAGAGAGGGAGAGAGAGAGAGAGAGGGAGAGGGAGAGGGAGAGGGAGAGGAGAGAGAGAGGGAGAGGGAGGGGGAGGAGGGGGGGGGGGGAGAGGGAGGAGGAGGAGGGGGAGGGGGGGGGGGGGGGGAAAGAGAGAGGGGGAGAGGAAGAAGGAGAGGGGGAGAGGGAGAAGGAGAGGGAAGGGGAGAGGAAGGGGAAGGGAGGGGAGAGAGAGGGAGGGGGAGGGGAGAGGGAGAGGGAGGGGGAGAGGGAGGGGAGAGAGGTGGGAGAGAGGGAGAGGGGGCGGGGGAGAGGGGGCGGGGGAGAGGGAGAGGGAGAGGGAGAAAGGGAGAGAGAGAGGGAGGGAGAGGGAGATGGAGAGAGATGTATACATTTTTTCACATAGTTTAAATTTAGATAAAACTCCTACGTTTAAAATATATGCAAAATCTTTTAAGATATAGAATTTGATGAGAATTAATTTATTATTGTTAAATTTCTACTTTTATAAAGAAATTGATTTTATATTTATTAAAAATATTTTTGACTTTTGTCTTTCACAGTTTTACACTCATCAACTAATTGGTCATTTATCTTTACATCATATTATGTTTATTTAAAAGTACACTGAATTTATAAAAGTAACATTATTGTTATTAGTTATTAATCCTAGCACTCATAATTTAAATATTAATTACTATAAGATATGGTTTGGATCCAATAAAATACCCTTTGTGATTTAACTATTATAAGATTTATAATTAAGTAATAAAACTCAACAACCTTATTTGTTATGTTTAAATGTTTTAAATCTATGTGATAACTTTAAGTCTGATTTATATTTGAAAACTTAGAGAGAATCCAATAGTCATATCAGTATTATTAGATTTGTTTGCTTTCCTCTGCATTATATAGTTATTTGCAATTATTTCTATAATCCTAAAATATTATTAATGGATTTTTATATTGTTTTCAAATAAATTAAAGTAGACAAAAATATTTGGTTTCATTAAGAGAGTGATTCACTTATTATTGGTTGAGCTAAGATTTTGATGAGGTACTATCTGGTTACTTATTGTTGGATTATTATTTGTGATATATATATATATATATATATATACAGACTTATATAGATATATATATATATATATATATTTACAGACTTTATAGATGTAAATAGTATCAGTTTAATGAGATCTTCTGAGTATTTATTAATAAGAGCTCAGCAATGATGTAAGTAACTAAGCAAACAGCCAATCAAAAACTACATAAAAAACTAAAATCATATCTCTGAGAAACATTTTTATTGTCTGATTTCTAATTTTAGCTTACAGCAGTAAAGAAAGTCTGCTTTTAATTTTCGGTCTAGGGTTTGAAATGTTAGCTTGCTTAGTTAAATCATGGCTGAAATGTAATTAAGAAATTCCAAAATCTCATTATTCATACACTGTACATTGAGATAGATTGTCTCACAGCTCACAAGTAAATGTAAGTGTGCATGTATATATATTTAAAATCTTAAAAAAAGTAAAAATAGACACAGACAAAATTTTCATAAATATTTAAAATTATTTAGAAATGTTCACTTTTAGTACATATGTTTTATTTGACTTATTTCTCATTTGGACAAAAGTCTAAATTTTTAATGTAACCTAGGAAAAAAATATTTTGGCATAAAACCTTTATTTTAATGGATATACATATGATTATAAAAGTTAATTCTAATATATTTTTACATAAAGGATCAAGTCATGATATCAGAGAGCTTGATCTCAATTAATGTAAATGCATATATGTGCATGTACAGAAAAAAGTTTTAACAAAAAGAACTTGTAAACAACTAGGCTTACCTACGTTTCGACTAATAAAAGTCATATACATAGCGATGACTATAAAGAGAGAGTGGGTGTATACACACACACACACATATATATATATATATATAATTTGTGTTAATTTATATATATATAATTTGTGTTAATTTACATAAATTTAACCATGAATGCTATGTATTGTGAATAGGCCATTCCTTCAAGATGTGAATGCACGATTCCTTCCTATTAATGGTGTGGTTGTTAATGCTATGCCTCCTTAATCTTTCACTTAATGTCATTGCACTTGATATAGACAATATCAATGGAGATGGGAACAAAAGAATGATCTATTGTAGAGAAATGTTTGAAAAATATAGCGTTTCTGTGTTTGTATCAGCTATATTGGACAGAAAGATATATTGAGCTAGGCATGTGGATAAGTTTGCCTCATATTAACCTTAATAGATGGTTAGAGCAGGCAGGATCATGGCATTTAATCATGTTAATGATTTGGGGTCATAAGTCAAAAGGCAAATTGTTAAGAAGTTAATGGAGGGAAATTGCATTACATAGTTATTTGATGTATAGTATTAATAATTGTAGTAATTCAATGGGTTGCAGTAGATGTATAAGGAATGGAGATCCAAGGTTTTGCATTGAGCACAATAAGTTGGTGGATTATTTTATTATAAAACTTTCTGCAAGTTTGCAGGAGTCATTGTACCAATGATATGCAGCTCTGAAAGATCGATGCTGACATTGTCTTTACTGTCTGATTTGTACTTGCATAAATATTGATTACAATGCAAGACCTTAAACCTGGCACATTTATGAGAACATGGACTGTGTGATTCAGGATAAATGAACCCATGAATGTGAATTGGCTTGATAACTATTTTGTAATTAAAAACCGCTTGATGGTATTATATGTGCAAGTCTAGGTATTTGATACATTTGAAATTGGTCTCATTTTCTCAAGTTAAGCACAAAAAGATATGGTGAGACACCCATGTAATGAAGATAGATTAATAAGAGATGGGGGATTTGATGTATAGATATAATTCTATACTTGATATGATCTTGCTAATGGAGGATGTCCCATGGACCAGCCTTTTTCTATTATAGTATTGTTTTGTTGAAAAAAACAATTTACTCATTGGATGACATTAAACAATCAATGATGAAATAAATTTTGTGGGGGTTGTAGTCCATGTATTAAAAGTCTTATTTGATGATTTGAATAAATATCACATGAGGGATTAAGACATATACCTTGATAATATTGAGCAGTGCTAAGAGATGATATTGGTTAAGCTGTGTATTCTTAATACAGTCAACACACTCAAAGGATGATCTAATGGTGTATAAAGCCACTAAACTGCTTTGGATTACAAAATATTTATCAAGTTAATTCACATTCACAGTTTCATATATCTTGAGTCACACATTCCACATTTTTATAAACTTTCTGGTCTTAAGGACTTTTTGCATTGTAACCAAACATTTATGCAAGTACGAATCAGACAAGCAAGATAATGTCAGCACATGTCTTTCAAAACTGTATAGCATTATATGTAAGGATTCATTTTCTTGCAAACTTTCAGGAATTTTTATAATAAAATACAACACCCACTAATTGTGCTCAATGCAAAAACTTGGATTTCCATTCCCTCTAAATTTCCCATAACTGGTCACACCACTAAAATTATTAAAAGTACACATGCAATAGCTCTGCTTGCTGCACCCTCCTCTTAATATCTTCTTAATGATTCTAAAGATGCCTTGACTTTTGACCTTCACTCCCAAACCATTTAAAAGATCCACATGCCCTGCTGTCTACTATCTCAGAAAAAAGTTACACACATATAGCTCAAAATGTCTATCTATACAATAAACTTGGTAGAAACACAAAAACATGCTCCATATTTTTTCTCTGCAACAAACCATTCTTTTATTTTCACTACCATTGATATTGCCTGTACCTAGAACAATGACACAAAGTGAAAGATTAAGAATCCATGGCATATATCAAACAATAATCACATTCTTATTCAGAAGGAATCATGTGTTACCATCTTGAAGAAATGGCCTATACACAATACCTAAGACTCATATATTAATATGTAACTTTATGTAAACTAACACAAATTCTCTCTTTCTCTCTCTCTCTCCATATATATATATATATATATATATATATATATATATATATATATATATATATATATATATATAACAAAATAAATGTCCGCTAATATCAATAATACAATAACAAAACTTAAATATATTCCAAACAACGGTAAACAATTTATAATACAATATAAATAAAAACTCAATAAAAACTCATAAAGAAATATTTTCGATTATATTCATAATCATTTTCAACTCAACTTTCAAAATGGAATCATCTATTACCAACCAGAAATACATGTCGATTTAAATATCCCACAATTCATTAATCCTAACATTTGCTGACTGTCTGTTTATTATCATATTTTTATACCTACTAATAAAAACTGCCTCTTTAATTTTTCTTTTTTCATTATCTCTCTCTTGTCCTAAAATTTTTATTTTATTTATATCAAAATTAAACTTAAAATTACAATTTCTATCATGATCATAAAAAACAGATTCAGTATATAACTTGACTTCATTACTATTATCATTACATATCTGTACATTTTTCAAAACTCTTTTATATAACAATTTATGTTCTTTAATTCTTTTCTCTATATTACATCTAGATTCCCCTATATATGATAAGTTACACCCACAAAAAATTCTATAAATTATATTACTCACATTATTTTTTTCTAACTTATCTTTTGAATTATTAACCATTCTATTTAAATTACCTGATCCATAAAAAGAAACATTATATATACCATTATAAACTTTTTTCATAAATTTTACTTGATTATTATTATAAAAAGGCAAAGAAATCCACTTCTTACTCTTAATTTCTTCATCACCAGTATTTCTATTAATTTTCTTACTAAATTGACAAACCACTTGATAAATTTCTTTTATATTATAACCTACACTTAATAATTCACTTACATAATTTTCAATATTTTTCTTTTTATCACATGCATATTTACACAAAATATTATTTCTATACAAAAAAGACCTAAAACCAGCCATCTTATAATTATGTGGCACATTAGATAAATAGGGAATATACCCTCTAGTTTCAATAGGTTTAATAAACAATTTATAGTCAATCATGTTATTGTTCCTTAAAATTATCAAATCTAAATATTTAATATTGTTGTTATATTCTTTCTCCATAGTCCAGATAAGACCTTTTAATTTATTATATTCATCAAAAATTTTATCAATCATTTCAGAAGAAGCACATATAAAAACATCATCCACATATCTCGTATATATCTTAATATTTCCCATAAATATAAATTTGTTTAAAATTTTCTCTTCACAATATGACAAAACAAAACTGCATAACTGTGCCACCATTGGTAATCCCATTGGCCAGCCTTTACTCACTTACAAAATTTACCATTAAAGGATGCAATAATATTTTGTTCAATAAAATTTAAAGCCTTCATCAGAAAACATATTAATTGATTATCCACTTTCTTTTCCAATAAAGCTTGATGAATTATCTTAATTGAATCAAGTCTATCAATAGATCCATACATTTCAGAAACATCCAATGACACTAAAACATCATCACAGTCCAAACTTAAATCTTTAATTTTTTCAACAAAATCAAATGATGACGTTACAGAATATTTTCCAAATCCAAGTAAATCTTGTAAAATTTTAGCTATATATTTACTAGTCTTATACACAAAAGACCCTCCAAAATCCAAAATTATTCTAAGTGGATAACCTTCTTTATGTAATTTTACATTAGCAAATACACATGGACAAATAGCACTTGAAGGATATAATGAATAGTACACATTATCATTTATTCCTTTATTCTTTGCCTTTAATAAAATGTTATTAATAAATTTCATTCTTTCTGAATCAACATTATATTTATCAATCAATTCAAAATTTAATTTTTCCATTTGTAAAATAACTCCTTGAACATATTCATTATTTGAAATCAAGCACATCCGTAAACCTTTGTCTTCCTTTAAGCAAATCAATTTATCTTTCATTAATTGTCTTTTAAATAATCCAATAACTCTTTTCCATGAATTATCATACTTATTAGAATTTTGTAAATTAACATCCTTAACAATTTTATTAAACTCCTCTACAGTCATTAATTTTCCATCATAAGAATTTTGAACTGATGATATAATCTCCAGTTTATAGTCATCAACTATATCACCTACATATTTAGAACCAAATCCTAATACATACTTTTGTATTAATTTCAAATCACATGACGATAAATTGACATAATTTACACTTTGATCAATCTTTGAATATTTTTTATTAAATAAAAAATTAATCTTATTATCAAATTTCTTCTTTTCTTTAATATAAAATTTATCATAATAATTTTGACACATCTTTTTAAATTCAAAACAATATTCAAAATTATTCAATCCAATAAAATGATTAATAACCTTTAAATACTTCCGATTATTAAACGTCATCATTTGATTTTGTTGAAAAAATTAAAGATTTAAGTTTGGACTGTGATGATGTTTTAGTGTCATTGGATGTTTCTGAAATGTATGGATCTATTGATAGACTTGATTCAATTGAGATAATTCATCAAGCTTTATTGGAAAAGAAAGTGGATAATCAATTAATATGTTTTCTGATGAAGGCTTTAAATTTTATTGAACAAAATATTGTTGCATCCTTTAATGGTAAATTTTATAAGATGAGTAAAGTCTGGCCAATGGGATTACCAATGGTGGCACAGTTATGCAGTTTTGTTTTGTCATATTATGAAGAGAAAATTTTAAACAAATTTATATTTATAGAAAATATTAAGATATATACAAGATATGTGGATGATGTTTTTATATGTGCTTCTTCAGAAATGATTGATAAAATTTTTGATGAATATAATAAATTAAAAGGTCTTATCTGGACTATGGAGAAAGAATATAACAACAGTATTAAATATTTAGATTTGATAATTTCAAGGAAGAATAATATGATCGACTATAAATTGTTTATTAAACCTATTGAAACTAGAGGGTATATTCACTATTTATCTAATGTGCCACATAATTATAAGATGGCTGGTTTTAGGTCTTTTTTGTATAGAAATAATATTTTGTGTAAATATGCATGTGATAAAAAGAAAAATATTGAAAATTATGTAAGTGAATTATTAAGTGTAGGTTATAATATAAAAGAAATTTATCAAGTGGTTTGTCAATTTAGTAAGAAAATTAATAGAAATACTGGTGATGAAGAAATTAAGAGTAAGAAGTGGATTTCTTTGCCTTTTTATAATAATAATCAAGTAAAATTTATGAAAAAAGTTTATAATGGTATATATAATGTTTCTTTTTATGGATCAGGTAATTTAAATAGAATGGTTAATAATTCAAAAGATAAGTTAGAAAAAAATAACATGAGTAATATAATTTATAGAATTTTTTGTGGGTGTAACTTATCATATATAGGGAAATCTAGATGTAATATAGAGAAAAGAATTAAAGAACATAAATTGTTATATAAAAGAGTTTTGAAAAATGTACAGATATGTAATGATAATAGTAATGAAGTCAAGTTATATACTGAATCTGTTTTTTATGATCATGATAGAAATTGTAATTTTAAGTTTAATTTTGATATAAATAAAATAAAAATTTTAGGCCAAGAGAGAGATAATGAAAAAAGAAAAATTAAAGAGGCAGTTTTTATTAGTAGGTATAAAAATACGATAATAAACAGACAGTCAGCAAATGTTAGGATTAATGAATTGTGGGATATTTAAATCGACATGTGTTTCCGGTTGGTAATAGATGATTCCATTTTGAAAGTTGAGTTGAAAATGATTATGAATATAATCGAAAATATTTCTTTATGAGTTTTTATTGAGTTTTTATTTATATTGTATTATAAATTGTTTACCGTTGTTTGGAATATATTTAAGTTTTGTTACATCTGTAACTTATATTAATCAAAAGCCAGTTAATCATAGTTGTTTAAAATTACTGTACATTTGAGTTTATGCCTTTATAAACAATAAAAAAAAGTTTTTTAAATTAAATTATTTTTGATTTGAAGGCTGTATATTAAAAAAAAAACTAGTTATAATTTATTTACAATTTATTTTTATTAATTAACAGATATCTACTATAAATAGTGGATTTAATTTAATATATAAGGTTACACATACAATGATAGCTCTAAAGAAGAGAAGTTGCTGCTAATATCCACATGGATTGAATTGAGCTCCAAGAAAGTAAAATGGGATGGCCTCAGTGGTGTTTCACAGCACAATATATATGTAGCAGATACTACTTGTTGTTTCTAAAGTTTGAATAATATGAAATCTGAACTAAGTTCAGGACTGCCAGAATTTATCTTAGACATTTAACTCGAACCTGTAATTTTGCAATTATATGAGAAAAGCTATTAGTAGATTAACACATGGATCCATCATAGACAAATATAGAATTATGTAGGGGAAAACATGTTGCATATACATAACAGTATAGATAAAAACTGAATATATAGCCTTGTTGCTACTACTGATATTTTTATGCTTATCTTAATAGCAGCAACTTTTAAAGGCCATGCCTTGTCAATGCAACCACATCATTCTAACTTCAGAAAGACAATCAATTTTATTGATCACATTAATAATATATATTCTAGATCTGATTATCAGTCTTTTTCCTAAAATTTGGCCTATCAAAATTTTTGGTAAAAATCTATCATGTCTTGAAATATGATTTGAAACTTTAATATTTCTCATTTTAATCATATTTAATAATTTCATTTTTATCTCAAGTTGTATTAATATTTGATAATTAGTCTTCTTTTCCAACCAACTCATTCCGATCAATTTTCTATATAGCCACATTTCCATTTCTTCCAATTTTATTCTTTTTTGTTTTCTCAAGGACTATATTTCATAACTATAACTCCAAATGAAGGTTTTAATAATTTTCATTCTATTTTTTGCATCAATATTTTTTATTTAGTAGTAAGGATTTTTATTTTGAAAAGCATGTTTTGCTAACATTCTTCTTCTAATCTCAACAAGACAACTATTGACATCACAAATCATAACTACCCAGAAAAAAATATTTTTTAAAAATGTATATTATCATTTATTTGTGCATCAATGAGGCTTTCTTTTTATCTTATGTCTATCTATCATCAACACCCTAATGCTATTAACTTTTATCTTTAATATAAAAAATTCTATAAGCGTAGTCACTATTTTAATTTTATTCATTTTGTTTTTGTAAATAATGCTATATTATCTGTATAATTAATAAAATGAATATTTTTAGAAAAAAATTCATTCTTTTTATGTTCTTTTTTTTATAATCCTTATTATTCTCTCAATAAATAAATGAAATAAATAGGGTGATGATAGATATTTTTGCCTCACATTTCATATATTAGCATTAGTTTTGCAACTATTTATAACTATGTTTGTATTTTGACATTTATATAAATTTAAATTAACCATCTATCTTTCTAATCAAGGTCTACATTTTTCATCATTTTAAACAACAATATTTTTTAGCTGCACATTAATTTAGAATAATATAAATTTATAAATTACACATTCACCTATATAAAATGAAATCACTTTCATCTGCTGTCAAAAATTAGGTATAATGATTTATTTTTTATAATATATATCATATGTGATGCAAATTCTTTTTATCCCTGTATATGTGTTAATACTTGTATATATTTTGTTATTCATAAAATTTATTTTATGCAAAAAACATTACTGGACGAGATGATAACTCAAGTGATTTTTCTTTGAATTTTGTTATATATATATATATATATATATATATATATATATATATATATATATATATATATATATATATATATATATATATATATGGAATTGCCAATAGTATTTTATTTAATGACAGATCAAAGTGCAGATTTAAAATCAAGTTAGTATAAAGTATTGGATTAAAAATAATTATAAAAGCAAGTTAATATTAAGAATTGAAAATATTTTTATATTAGAATATGCCAATATCATTTAACATTTAATTATTTATATGGTTAAAATAGAATATTACTGACCTATGAATTTAATTAATTTATTAATAAAAAAATAAAATAGTATTTGCATATTATAATGTGCTCAATGTCTCTCCAAGTTTTTACATGAATCTGTATATTAAAATAGAGTGATTTTTTTTAGTTTATTAATTAATAGAATATTATGTCTTACCATATACATATTCATTTGCAAATATATATGTGATATGTAAACCACTTATTTATATATTTATAAATTTTATTGCTTTATTTTCAATGTACTGAAACAATATCTGCTATTGTAAATAAATCAAATTCAGAAATAATCTTTTTTTTTTATTATTTATGTATCTTTCAGGATTTTAATCTTTTATTACTATTATTATTCACTTTTAATTAATGAATAAATTTATCACTCATTATTTAAAATAATTCCAATGAAGTTGTTTAATCACAGAGGCAAAACTCTCTCCATACAGCAGTCACACTGAGTGAAGCCCAAGTAATCAATGGATGCAAAAAGGTTTGTGCATAAAATCCATATCTAATGCCTATTCATCCAATATTCTCAGACATGTTTCTAGCTTGCAAATCATCAGTGAAGAGCCTTAGATCTCAGAGCATGCACATAGATATTAAGATCTAATGCAACTCTCCAGCAGCTCCTTTTACATTTTTAGTTAACTATAGAGCTTTGAATTCAAACTGAAAAACACAATAATGTTTTCAAGCTAAGCTTTTTATCCAATATAGTTATATAGATCTGAACTCAGTTTAGAATCCATACTTTTTGTGTCTTTGGTTCTTTAATAATCACAGTCATTGGGCAGAATTGGTATTAAACCATCAAACATCACATGATCACTATACTTTATGCTTACACAAGCTGTTTTTCACAGAGGTAAAACTCTCCATACAGTAGTACCACTCAGTGGACACCAGAGTAATCAGGGGATGCAGAAAGGTTTGCACATAAAATCCATATCTAGTGTCTACTCATCAAATATTCCCAAACTAGTTTTTAGCTTGTGGCTTTCATCAGTGAGAAAACTTAGATCTGAGAGCACTGCACCTAGATCATAGGATCTAATGCAATCTCCAGAAATCAACTTTTACTTTTTTATCTAACTATAAAGCATTGAGTTCAAAATGAAAATACAATAATGTTTTCAAGCTAAGCTCATTAGCATGTATAGTTGTTTAGATCTTAACTCAATTCAGCAACCATACTTTTTGGAGACTTAATAGGATTGTGTTGATTGTGGTTATTAAAGAATCAAAGATACCAAAAAGTATGGATGCTGAACTAAGTTCAGATCTATACAACTATACAAGCTAATGAGCTTTGCTTGAAAACATTATCATGTTTTCATTTTGAATTCAAAGCTTTATAGTCAGCAAATCAAATAAAAAGTGGCTGCTTGAGGGTTGCTTTAGATCATAGAGTCCCAAACTTTTTCAGTCCGCTGCCTTTTTTGCAAGACATAAATCTTGTAATATTCCCCAAGTATAACAGTTTTCTTTGTTCAATTTGTTTGATATTTTTGGCATAAATAGCAACTAATGTTATTGTACTGGATGATGCCTACCCTGTAATTCATATTATGCACACACGATATAACATGATGTCAATGTCATGAATCAGAATAAGGTATCAACATAAACTCAATATCAATAACAAGAAAAAAAAATCAAAATTTAAAGTTATTAAATTTAAGTTTAAATGAGTGAAATCAAACCATAATCAATTATATTTCCTGATTTCTCCCTATCCCAAACTCTAATACCCTGCTAATTGGTACCACAAAGTTTTAGGCAGTATATCTTTGAAAGGCTGAACCTAAACCTCACCTTTATGTGCCATTTTTGAGAAGGAAAAAAACACAAAAAGGAATTACCACTGACAAAAAACCAAAAAAAAAAAAACCCAATTCATCATATCAATAATTTTTCAATAATCACACACAGAGACTACAAAAATAATAATTTTACACAAATTAAGTTTTCCTTTTCTCAAATTGAACAATGCGTTAAAAGCAACCAACAACCACAATATATATATATATATATATATTGAAACAGTAAGATTCGTGCTTTTGTGTATGCTTTTCTGACCGTTACAATATATATATATATATATATACCTACCTCAGCATACACACAAGCATTCCAGAAATTAATTTGGTAAAACTGTTTTAAAGTAGGAAAATCAAACAATAATTTATAGAGAAACAAAAAAAAATACAAACAATAAAAAAATAGAATAAAATTTATAGCAACAAAACATAATGATAATAAGTAAATGTAAAAAAAAATATGCTATCTGGCTTATTTCTGGCATCTCTGAACTTAATAACTTTTATGTGCACTATACACCATGACAACAAGATGGTCAAGGCTTCCCTTCTTTACAGCAAAATATGGGCATTAAGGTGTTAATCATCATCAGCTGGCATCTGTGACTACATGACAGCAGCATAGTAGTCTGGCTGGGGCACCAATATAGGGAATTTACTTCATTTACATTTTAATGATAAAATTTAGGCATTTTTATATTTCTCAGCTTTCTCTAGAAATCTTTATAATAATAACAGCAGCCAACCAAGAATCGATCATGCAATTCTGGACAGACTATAATTTAAAGCTAGGCTCAGCTCTACCTTCTTTCATAAAGTTCTCCACTGCTTTACAAATATAATATTTCTTTTAGTTCGGCAAATCCTTAACTACCTAGAAACAAAACATAGCAAGCAAAACAATAAACTCAGAAGAGACTCACCATCACCTGCTGAAAATCTTTTATAGCACACCTATAGCAATACAAATTGAGTATCCCCCCCTTTCACTATTACAGTCGTTATCTCCAATTTCTTGAATAATTGATCATGACACAATTGATATAGCTTTTTGCACCTTTTCATCTTTCACTTCTTTCATTTTCCACTCAAACTCTTTTAATTCCTCAAGGAGTTCCATTTTACATATAGTTTCTAATTTTAATACAATGCAAATAGCTTTTTCCATCTTTACAAAAGATTCAAAACAAAAAAAGATATGACAAATTTTTAGATTTTCCTAGCTGATATTGGCTTTAAATTACTTTATTTTTTTAACAAAAAATATAATGCACAGGATGACCACTTCTATCTATTATAAAATTTAAAATTAGCCATAATAATATGCATTTCTTTTAACTTGTTAATAAAGAAAAAAATCAACAAAAATATGCAAAATATTTATAATTACTCTGACTATCCCCCCTTTTTATATATTCTTGCACATAAACAATTTATAAAATAACCATAAAATCGGCAAAATAATGTACAAGTTAACAGTTTGAGAGTGAGTTAAAGCCAATGATCAGTGCATCCAGAGAAAAGGCTAGACCACATGAATGTTCCCCAAATGCTTCTTAACCCACTATCATTCCCCTAGAAGTCTTCACCACCCACTGGGTAGTGGTGCCATCCACTTTGGGAAACACTGCTTTAGATCTTAAGTTCTAGATGCAGTGCTCTCACATCCATGGCTCCTCACTGATGAAAGCTACAAACTAAAAACTAGTCTGGGGATATTGGATGAGTAGATACTAGATAGGAATTTTATACACTTCCTGCATTTATTGATTACTCTTGCTTGCACTGAGTAGTGCTACTGTATGGAGAGATTTTCCCCTGTTAAAAACAGCTTGTGTAAACATAAAGAATGATGATCATATGATGCTTGATGGTTTAATATCAATGCTTCTCAATAACTGTGGTTATTTAAGAACCAAATATACCAAAAATTATAGACAATACACTAAGTTTAGATCTATACAACTATACAAGCTAATGAGCTTATCTTAAAACCATTATTGTGTTTTTATTTCAGACTCAAAGTTTTATAATTTTCTAAAAAGTAAAAGGTGGCTGGTAGATGGTTGCATTTGCTTCTAAGATCTATGTGCAGTACTCCCAGATTCAAGGCTCCTCACTGATGGAAGCAGAAACATAGAAACTAGTCTGGGGATATTGGACAATTAGGCACTAGATGGGGATTTTATGCCCAAACCTTCCAGCATACATTGATTAATCTGGTTTGCACTGAATGGTGTTGCTGTATGGAGGGTTTGCTTCTGTGAAAAACAACTTGTGTAAGCATAAAGAATGGTGATCATGTGATATTTAAAAATGTTTAATACTAAAATAAATTAAGTACTGTGTATTATCTCTTATTTACTGTTACCAATGTCATTGTGATCACAAAGCTAGCTTTTGGAATAATTGTTTTGGTATTTGTATATGTGGACATCTATACATTTCTTTTTAGAATTATTTAGATGACACTAAGATAATATCATCATTAATGATCCACCCACTTTATATATTTTAAAATGATTACTATTTTTGTTGATCATTAATATTCAGAGCACTGATGATAATTGATAATGATATGATGATCCCAGAATTGTTTATCAAACTTATTATTATAATTATTTTAGCACTTATATGTGTGCATGTCACAAGAAATATTAATGATTGATTAATCATTTATAACAGCATGTTAGCATTGAATTGCTGATGATTATTATCAATTATTTGATAATGTCTTCTGAATTTTTTTTTTTTTTTAGTAAAAAAAATATTATAGTGTAAATTGTTTAAAAATCTTGATATAACTCCTTATTCCATACTATTACAATAAATATCAGTTTAAATTGACCAATAGGATATCCTCAATGTGGTACTGGCATGGATTAATGACATTTTATTGATGTATTTAAATTTTCGCTATTATGAAATGATTTATATATGGGAACTAGTTAACTATTAGCATTTCCTGATAAATTTACATATACACACATGTACATATATTACCAGAATTTCTAATAGTTTCAAATAATGTAATATAAATAAATTCTTTAAACAACAATCATTTTTCATATTACAAATTTTCATATCTGCCATAATTACTATAAATGCATATAAGCAGTAAGGTAGCATAGAGATACTTTCAACAAACAATATGGATATTTTATAACTATTTTTTGTTCAATTTTTCTGATCCTCATTTTTATTCTTTTATACATTAAGTTGAAAAAAATATATTAACTATATTCTTTATTTATATGGTTCATTTATGCTGTTTAAAATAATGTGCAACATCAATATTTGGTAATTATAAGACTATAAACTGAAGATAATATTTTTTCCAAAAATTTATTTAATGCTGTTTAGCAAACTGTTTTCATTTACATTTTAATTCCAATAAGCAGAAATATTTTTTATAAAGATATTTTATCAAATATTAATGTTATATTGCACAAATAATATAGAATTTAATATTTTTTGCTGGGTATTCTTTTTTAGACTTTAGTATAAAACTATTAAAATAAACATTTTAATTTCAAAGAACTTACAAACAACTTTTGCTTACATTTTGAATGTTAAAAATAAATATTTTTACCCATCAAATCATGAAATAAATTTATAATAATGAATCAGATTTCCTCTTATCAAAAAGTCAGCACAAACAAACAATGTTATTCACAATTATTATCTATTTTATTACATAAATAGTATTTGCATAGTAAAAGTGATATTGTCATTTAGTGATTATTTATGTACTTTCAAATATAAAATAACTTTATTATAGTGAAGAAATATAATGTACACAAATTAAATGACATAGAGAGCAAAAAATAGGTTATAAATGAAAGTTAAATACATAGATAAAAAATACATGACATCACAATATGATACATTCAGTGATAATTTTAGTGATCAAAATAATGATTGCCAAAATACATTATTCTGTAATATATAGTTATGAGTAGAAAGGCTTTCAAAAAATGCTTATAAAGCATTATTTCTTTTGCTTGTGATCAATATTGTAGTGACTTTTATCTGGTAGTGGGTAATTCTATAAAAGTTAATTGTTATATTTTCATTTACTACTGTCAAACTCCCTCACTCACAACTCCAACGCCATCCATTTCACATAAATGCAATAATGACCATTACTAATCATGATCGAAACTAGAGATTATCTCTAGCACAGTTATAAACTTTAAACCTCAGTTAAAGGTTAATATATCTGATTTTTTATTTATTTTACACACACCGAGTTATTAACCTTTCCTTTTTCCGTGTGTAATATCTCATAGATATAATAAACACCTTCATGCTTCCCCATTCTTTTTAAATTCACTTTAATAAAGATGTAATAAAAGACAAATAAGAAAAAAAAACGTTTACTTGTTGTTACATGGGATGTTGATAAAGTAATGTTAGTGGAGATCTGGATGCATAATTTATACACTTTATTTTTAATTTGTTCTTCATACTACCACAAAATTTATTTATGAAAAGAATTTATTTCATGAGATAAGAAGGAAAATATTACTAAATATCTGTTTTGCTATTCCATATCTATACATATATTTTGCCAATTTAATAGTTATCGTTTTTGAAAAAACATATACTAGATATTCCTTTGAGGTAAAAGTTGCTATTTCTGGAGTAAAACTCGCATAAAGATAATGTGAATTTTTAAAAGATTAATTTAGTTTATTAATAAAATAACTGTAATATCAGTTATTCTGAAAATCATGTAATATTTAAGCATCCAAATAACTATTTAACAGCAACATATACAGTATTCAAGTGACCATTTGGTCATATTGTTTTCTTCAATTGGGAAGCAACATGGGAACTTTTAGCTCTTGAATCTGTCATTTTTATAAAGGCCTGTTTGCATCACTGATCAAAAATATAATAAAATTAATAAATGTATCTGAACAGTCATATATCAATAAATGAAAAGAACAGAATAAACCACCTACTTTTTAAGCTTTGCATTTATTGATATATCACTGTTGCTTATACATAGCTTTTCAAGATATTATTTTCATTTAAATTTTATATACATTAAACTATTTTATATATAAATATTATTAATGTAGCACAAGAAAAAATGTTAAATATAAATATTATTTTCTGGTAGTAATACATTATTTATTAATATATGTATCTGTTATTGTATTTTGCAACTTTCACTGATTTTTTTTTTTTTTTTGTCATCAAATTTACATGTTCAAGTTTTATTCTCACATAATCTTTAGGTTATATAAATTCTTGATAATGATAATAAAATGTGATCAAAATATAGAATATTTTTTTATAAAATTTATTTTAATAAATTTAAGTTTTTAAAAAAGAAGTCAAAGACATGTTTTTTATAATAATATTTAACAAATTAATGTAACATTGTATATATTTTATTTATACTAGGGAGTATTTCTATCCATATTATAACATTATTATTATGATTAAAATATTTCAAACCTCTAGTTCATCTCATAAAAGATTTTTTTAAATACATGTAAAAAGAGTGAGGACAGTGTGAAAAGTTTTACAAGAGCATACTGATAAATTTTGTAACTGATTATCTATGCTTCTACAGAATAAAATATATATTTTATTACTGTTATCTATGCTGCTTATTTCTAATACTGTAATGTCAATATGCTTCTACAGAATAAAATATATATTTTATTACTGTTATCTATGCTGTTTATTTCTAATACTGTAATGTCAATAGGCATTACCTTGAATTAAATATGTTTTATCACATTAATGTGCTAAACTTCATGTAGCTACATCTGTGATTGTAAATATATTTAAGCTTTAAAATAAACCATGTTGCAATTATGATATATAAATGGTAAAACAAAGTTATTATTTCTCATGTTGAGGTTTAAAATGTTTATACTCAGAGATGATTGTTATATAATCAATTTCAAGAACAAGAATTGGTGGATCTGTTTAATTATGTAAGTTTCTTCACCACTGCTGTTAGTTTAATGTTTTTAATGGATGTTTTAAAAATATTAAATATGTGAAGTTAACAAGATGTGATATGTTGGACTATTTCCATCATTTATGAGTGAATGTTGAATGTATAGAAAATTTTAAACTTTATTTAAACTTTCCAAATACAAACAACTTGTTAATAATAACACACAAATAGACAATACAGGTTAGCAATTACACAACATTTTGAGTAGTATTATTCTTCACTCTTCTTGAGTGTTGCTGGCCTATATGCACAGTGACAATATTCACTTAGAAGCCTCTAATTAATCTTGCTCCTAGGAAAAAATAAATAAAATAAAATAAAAAAAAACTAATTAGCCTCATTAAAAAAATTGAAGGCTTCAGGAGGATTTGAAACAACCCTCATATTTAAATATATCAAATTTCTACTATATGTTGCCTTTGACAGAATAGCTCAGTTGGTAGAGTGTTTGCCTTAAATATGATATTCAAGAATCTAAAGGTGTGAGTTCAACTTCTAAAGCAAATATTGTCACTGTGCATATAGGCCAGCAACACCTGAAGAAAAGTGAAGAATAATACTACTCAAAACATTGTGTAATTACTAACTTGTATTGTCTATTTGTGTGTTATTACTAGCAAGTTGTTTGTATTTGGAAAGTTTAAATAATGTTTAAAATTTTCTATACATTCGACATTCACTCATAAATGATGAAAATAGTCCAACATATCACATCTTATAATGTACCATCATTAAAAACCATAGACAAATATGTGGAGTTAAACTTTTATAATTACTTAATCAGAAATAACTTTACCTAGAAAAAAAATCCAACTAATCTAGCCTGATCATTGATCGGTCAGCTTGGCCAGTTTTCTTCAATCCTTGGCCTGTGACAGTTGGGTTTTATTAGCTACTATTCTAAGTAAAGTGCTTCCAATTAGGAATTATAAATAGATAAGTAATTATAAATAGATAACCTCACACATTCAATATTTATATATATATATATATATATGAAAAGAAAGTTACTGTTAATACTAACTGAAATAATTATAAAATATATACAAACCATTATACAATTACAAATATCCAGTTACTGGATATTTGTAATTGTATAATGGTTTGTATATTTTATATAATATATATATATATATATATATATATATATATATATATATATATATATATATATATATATATATATATATATATTTTATTTTTTATTTTTATTTTTTTTTTATTTTTTTTTAATTATTAATTTTTAAAAATTAAAATATTAATATTAATAATATATATATTTGTACATTTGATATATGTGAGATGTACTTCAATAGATCGATTAAAATCTATAAAAATTATATTAGATGCTTTAAGGTTAAAAAGTTGATGTTAAAAAAGTAAAATTTGTAAATGATGTATTATATTTTATTGATAAAAATATATATGCTATATTTAATGAAAATTATTATAAAATAGATTATGGATGGCCTATGGGACTTCCTGTAGTTTCACAAATATGTAGTTTTGTGGTATCAAGATATGAAGATATAATTCTTAATACTAATATATATTGCCAAGGTATTAAAATTTATTACAGGTATGTCGATGATGTTTTCGTTTGTGAAGTTTAGATATTATAAATGCATTATTCAATGAATTAAATAGTTTAGAAGGTTTAAAATGGAGTAAATCTTTTGAAGAAAAAAGTCAATTCAGTATTTAGATATTAAAATTACACGTAATAAAAATAAATTAGATTATTGTATGGTAATAAAAGATATTGAAAAAAGAGGATATATTCCTTGGTATTCAAATGTGCCAATTGCACATAAATTATCCAGTTTAAAATCATTTTTATTTAGGAATAATAAATTATGTAAATATAGTTCTGATAAAATAAGTAACATAAATGTATTTATTATGGATTTGTTAAATGTTGGATATGATCATAAATTAATTTATAATATTGTTACTAAGTTTAATAATAATAGAAATATTTTAGATGCTATAGATATTGATAAAATAAAATATACTTGGATATCAATACCATTTATTTGTAATGAACAGGTTAAATTTATAAAACAGATATATAAAAATATATGTCGAGTTGCATTTTATACTACTCCTAATTTAAATAGATTAATAAATAATTCAAAAAATAGGTGTGGTATTTTAAATCAAAGTTGTGCAATATATAAATGGCTATGTTTTTGTGGAAAGGCTTATATTGGGGAATCTCGATGTACATTAGAGAAAAGATCAAGGGAGCATTTGTTATTATATAAACGAGTGCAAAAATCAAGACAAGAGAATGTTAGAAATGATGATGTATCACCATCAGTATTTTTTGATCATAATGTAACATGTAATTATGGTTTTGATTTTGATTTTAATAAAATTAAAATTCTGTGTATTGAAAGAAATAATAATAAACGCAAAATTAAAGAGGCTATGTTAATAAAAAGTGAAAAGCAACAGTTGATAAATAGACAGACAGCCAATATAAAAATTAATGAATTGTGGGAAAATTGATGTATGACGTATTGCTTTTGTTTACATTTGTAACGGTTTTTTCTAATACAATTTGAGTCTAGTTGACAACGACTACATAGATAGTTGAAAGTACTTCTATTAAATTGGTATATATTTGTTTAAAATATTGTTACTGTATTAATTATTGTATTGTTTTGAATAGTTATATATATATATATATATATATATATATTTGAAAACCAGTTACTCTTCACAAACCTGGGAGCTTTAATTGTAAGTATAGGGAATTTGAACTCAGATTTTCAAGCACCCTTCAACTATCCACACTATCTCATACAACTGATACACAAGACCACACATATGTAGAAAGATAAATAATCACCAATATACGTATTTCATGCTAAACCAGCACTCATCAGTTGGTCCAGATTATCATCTCTCACACATATATATAATCAGTGCTCAGTTTATATTAAGATAGCAAATCCTCATACTTTAATGGACAGGCTTTAATCCACTCCAACCTCCAACTTTTCAGCCATCCATATCATTGAAAATCTGATGATGAAAACTCAAATCCCATGCTGATGCTAATATTATTAAAGTATGAGGATTTGCTATCTTAATATAAACTGAGCACTGATTATATATATATGTGTGAGAGATGATAATCTGGACCAACTGATGAGTGCTGGTTTAGCATGAAATATGTATATTGGTGATTATTTATCTTTTCTACATGTGTGTGGTCATGTGTATCAGTTGTATGAGATAGTGTGGATAGTTGAAGGGTGCTTAAAAATCTGAGTTCAAATTCCCTATACTTATATATATATATATTATAATAGTAATTCTTGATCTAAATATGATTAAGCAAATGCAAATTTCATAATGTCTAAAGTAGACAATAATGGATATGATTAAAATATTTCCCAATGATCGTCTCAAAATTCAACACTAGTATTTTGAAAGAATTTTTCCACTCAGCAATAATTTAATTTAAATATAAAAAAAACATGCATTTTATTCTTTTATAATGATGCCATACTGAATGAACCAATTTCAAATACAGAAATCATTGAATTTACAAAACATTGTGCCATTATTCTCAGGGGTTAAACAGTCTCATATATATATATATATATATATATATATATATATATCTTAACTGATTAAGTTAGTATATATATATATATATATATATATATATATATATTATCTTAACTGATTAGTGCCATAATGACCATTTGGAAATGAAAGTTACTAAATAAAAAAAAAACACTCATAACTTGAATTACATCTAACAATTTATTTCACAATTAAAATTAAGTCACTTATATACAAGTACATCCACAAAATTAAAACTAATTTTTTTTTAAAATGGATTCATACAGCAAAGCATATAAAAATTAAATGGATAACAATGACCGAGCAACTAATACATATAAATTGCATGTTAACCAAGAAATCAGATTGTACTGCCTTAAGGCCTTTTTAATATATTGTGTTTTCAATGTTTTAAAAAAAAATAGTCTTACCATGGTATTTTTTTAGTATTCTTATTACTACTGATCAAAATAGCATAAAAATCGTAATGTTTTCTCTGGCAAATGGTTCCTTTTAAATGTTCCGTTTTTTAAGATAAAATAAAATCAATTGAGGCACATATTTTCCATAGGCATTTAAAATTAATTATGTGTTAGGCATTGACGTTGTATTTCAGGAAGCTTAGGAGAAAATCAACATAGTTTATGGTAAATTGGTACGCTTAAGTGCTTAGAAATTCATATTTTCTGGCTGTATCAACAAGTGATCTTTGGGTTCTATATTTTTGTCAAGAACGGTTTTTGCTTCATAAAATATAGTAAACGTCAAATAATCTTTTAGCTACGTTAAAAGTTCACAAAAGCTACAAGAATTTATACTGCTCAACTCTCCAATACAAATACAATTATAACAACAAATAAATAATACCCCCCCCTCATGTTTCCTCTTTATATATTCTCTCTTAGAATAAATTGCAGACTTTAAATTTTCTTCACACCTCACACAAAAAAATAATTATTTCAATTTTTTTCTTGATTTAAGCTATTCTATTTAAGTAATTTATTAAATTCATTTTAATAAATGATGTTTTATTTATCGAAGTAAGATGTCTTTATATGTTTCACATCTGCACACACATGCACGCATAAAATTTTTAATAATCATATTTTAAATCTACAGAACTTGAAATAATCTTTAATATTTGGGTGACCATTATAATATATATCCAACAGAATATTTTAGTCAGTTTAATGAAATTATTACTCTAATAGGATTACATTTAGAAAAACAATTCTGGATAATGGCAAAGTATACTTATTGCATAGAATTGTAAAATATTTATCTTATTATTTTTATTGCAGGTTTATGAATGCTTAATATCACTTGGAAAATTATTATTTTAACCAAGCATTAATTGTTATATTTGATTAATCATTAGAATTTGTTTTAGTAAACAACTAGATAAAAAAGACTAGAAATTACTAAATTTAAATGCCAGACAAAAAGGGAGAAGAGACTATATATATATATACACTTTATACAAATACATACCTGAGAAAGAATTAATATTTGACATTATATGTCCATTTTGTCATTTATTATGCCAATTAAATTAATTGTGGCACTCTTTCATATTCACTGATACAAAATGAAGTTTTATTTAATGAATTATTATTATTTAAAGTAAAATTGTTGATAAAATGAAAAGCAATTTTATTTTCTTTAAAAAAAAAGATATTTAAATAATTGGTGCAAGCATCATCAAGAAAAGGAAATTATTTTTAGCTTGTTGACTGCTTAAATAAAAGTAAAACAGATAGTGTCTGTAATGAGTGTTAATCTAGGCTATCTGTCTCCCTATAGAGTGTTTTTTAACAAGAAAGTCGACAACTTATCAGTTTTCAATTCAAGTTCTCTAGTTGCATGATGTGTGAATAATGTCATAATCTGATTTTTACAATCAATATGACATTCTAAAGTCATTTTAAATATTAGTTTAAATACTAATTTTAGTTTTAATCTTTTTCTTTCCAATAATTTTTCAATATATATTTAAAATGAATATTTAAATGCATTTATTATATTTCTAATCTACGAGTTTATCACCTCCATGTGTCTGCAAAGTCATTTAATTATAAATTAAAAGTAATACATTTATAGAGGTTTAGAGAAACATACAGTCATGAAGAGTATGTATAAAGATACCTTTTGATCCTGCTAAAATATTAAGTTATTAGAATTAATGGCATTCCATTAGAGAAAGTTCACATAAAACTGATGAAGAATAAAAATACTCTGATCTGTGTTGTTTGGTATAATAATAGATTGTCTGATTGTAAAACTCCATGTTAATTGATGATGGTCCAAGAAAATAGAATAACTTATTGTTTCTAAAATAATAAGCTGAAACTATGAAATTTTGAAAGTATGATATTTTGTTGGTTAAAAATATAAGTAATTTAATTGACACTTTAACCACTTTTATAAATTAGAAATTTTACTATCCAATATATGATTTCTATTATCCACCTACTATATTATAAGTATTTTAAAAATATACTATAAAATATTTTAATATGTGTTACATTTAATAGATGAAGAGGATTGCAGATGATAAATATAATTATCATGAACAAGATAATATTTATGAAAAAATATAGGATGTTTCATTGAATAGCAATACTATTTGCTAATTATGCATCTATATGAAAGGCTTTATGTTATTCTGATATGTTCTATTATCATTCTGATAACAACACTTTGTTTCCCATATAATGTACATGAGTATAAAATCTTATTAAAAATGTAGGTTTTTCAATACATCTTAATTCAGAAAATAATTTATCAGAAGCTTACACATTTTTGAAAATAAGACAAGTCAAAAAAGTTAAGATTTTCTTGTAATTGAAATGTATATATATATATATATATATATATATATAGTCCTCAAGATCGTATTTTCCAGTATATCATTATTAGTTTAGTATTTCCATATTGTTAGAACCATTATCTAAAAAATTTCATAGAGTTGAAAAAACTTTAATTTTGTATTAGATTTTGCAATGTAGGTTAGTAAATATGTTAGATATCATAATCAATCAACATTTTTAAGCATTTAGAATTTGCAGTATACTTACTTTCATACTGAAAATCCATAAACGGTTTAGCATTTTTTGTCTAAGTTCTTTAGACTGGATTTAATTCTCATGTTAATAAACTACTATCATATATATATATATATATATATATAAATGCTTTTACATGAAGTAACTATATATATATATATATATATATATATATATAGTTACTTCATGTAAAAGCATTTAAAATGCTAGTAATGTAGAAGTTTTTTAACATGACATTTTTGAAAAAGAACAAAATTAAATAAATAAATATATGGTTATTTGTTTTAGAATTTTAGTTAACATTGAAGGACCATTGTAACACAGGTAGAACAGTAAAGTTGTGTGCACATTGACCAAATGATTTATTTTGATTTACCTCTGCTGGAAATTATTTCAAGAAAATGCTGTCACCATTATTGTTTAAAACACTGATATAATTGCAAACAATTAAATTGGAAAAAAAAGTTATTTTTTTTTCAGAATCATTTTATTCATTTGTGATTACTGTTTTAATAATGTTTCTATGAAAGCTGAGAAAAAAGTTACATTAAAAAGTAGAATTTTAAATTAAACACTGGATAAATTTAAATGAATTTCACCATTGTCTAGGAATATTGCCCAGCTTTTTTATCTGTAATTAAATTGCATTTTTTATTTTAAAATATTATATTTGGAAGTTTAGCAATTTAAAAGACTATAGGTTGAACTATTGAATTCAGAAAGAGCAACTGAAATGTGAAGCAGATACGTTTGATATTTTAACTATAAAAACTGCTGCATGTGTTCATGGTAATGAATTAGAGAAATATAAAGATAGATTAAATAAATAACTAAATTATCATTATTACCATTAGTTATATACCAATATACTAAAACCACACTCCAAATTAAATCATTTCCTCTTCAAATTCTCAAGATAATTTTGTTCTTATTGTTATAAATCAGCTGCTTTATATTTTTTTCTTTTTTCATATTTTTAAGAGATTATTTTACGTTATTTTTAATAATTATTCTATTTATTTTATAGAAAAGCTAAATTTCTTTTTTATTTTATGATTTATTTATAAATACATTCTTTTCATTTATTCTTGTAACAACTTTATTATTATTAACAGATCTATTATTTTATTTTCAAATTAACATTTGAAAACCTGCAATATTTTCTTTTCTTCTTTATTATTGCTTAATCTTTGTTTTAAAAGAAACATTCCAACACAAAATATTTAATAAACCATTTTTTAAAGATATAATTTTAATTATACTAGATTATAATATTATATGAAAGTTTTTTTTTTTTTTTTGAAAAACATTTTTCATAGTGACTAAACTTGTAGCTTTTACAATATGATGATTATACTAAGTATTCAAATCATTTAAATTTCAAATGTTGTAAAAGTATTGAAAATATTTTTGGAATCTATTTTAAATTCTCATTATTGTTTACTAATATTTTGCAAATCAATAAATATAAAATTATTTTTTAGTTGTTACATTTTTAATGTTTTAATATTAAATTGCCCTAGGGATAGTATCCTCTATATTTTAATATAATGATAATCTGCCATTTTTTGAAAAAAAGCCTATTTTTTATACTATAAGTTTTTGCCAAGAAAAATGGCCAATACAATACCTTTCAATAGTTATGATAACATTAAGGAAAGTTTATATTTAGTCAAGTGTGATGATTTTAAAACAAATTTAATATTTTTTCCTGCTAATATGTTACTATCAGTACTGAATTGATATGTTTTATAGCAGGTTAGATTTATATATAAAAAAACAGTTTACATTTCAAAATATAAAAAAACAAAAGCAACAATTAAATGAAAACTTTTATTAATACATTAAAAATGGAAAGATGATAAATATTTTTTATTAATTTAAAAAAAAAAAACATATCAAATAAAATGAATTATTTTGTTGGATATTTTTTAAAAAAGATATGTATTAGGAGAAAAGATAATTGTTAAGAAGTATTATATTTTATGAATAAGAAAATGTTTTAGAATTAAATATTTTTTTACAGGTGAAATATAATATAGGAAGCATACCAATAGCTCAAACAATCTCTTAATTGATAAGTGTGGTAAGTGAAAAATATTTAAAATTTCTATCTAGAACATTCCCACCTCCAGACCAATTGTTTTTGAGGGTTTGGCTCACCTTAGTGAAAAGCTAGAATATTCAGACAATAAATAAAATGTAAGTCAATAATGTGACTGACTTTTTTTATTTTATTTTCTGTAACATTTATTTGGGCAAACTTCTAAATGAGTATTATTTTAATAAAAAAAACAAAAACAAATCACAGTTATAAATAGAAAATTATAATTTATTAGTTTTTCTAATGACATAGCAATGTCTTTAGATTCCAAGAAGGAATTTTATTAGAATTGACAAAATTTGCACAAGTTTTTGGATTAAAAATAAATATGTTTAAACTAAAGCAATTTATATGGAATTTCATAAAACATTAAGAAGTAGTTAAGTAAGAAGGCATTAGTTAATTATCAATTTTAAATATAAAAAAAAAATCCAGTTATATATCGATGACAATGATGTGAAACATATAATAAGAAAAAATTTAATGACTGAATAATATTTCAGTAAAGATGAAATTTTAATTTCTGTCTTATTAATGCTTGGATTAAGAAAAAAAAATTGTTAACTTTTTTAAATTTTATTTTGTATATATAGCTTATATGTAGAATAAAAACTTGGATGATTAATAAAAAGAGAAGACAAAGTTGATGCTTTCAGCATATCATATTAACTTGAAAAAAAGTATAATGTATTTAGAAGATTAAAAAAATATTTTAAATAAATAAATAACTATAAATTTTAATATGTAGATAAAAGTTATAAAAAACGGACTGTGACTTATATGAAGAATTTGTAAAATCTTTCATTTGCGTTAACTAAGGATAAGGGTAATCTTAAAGATTATATTTACTAGCAGTATTATAACTATTAAGCATTTATACAATAATATTTTAAAATTATTTTGTAGCCTTTTGAACTTCTCTACATCCACTTTTTTTTTTTTTTTATAAAAGCAGGTACATCATTTCTCCAAATTCCAAATGTTAAGAAGATGCATATATAATTAAATAAAATATTATATAAAAACAATTTTTATATAAATTAAAATTTTTGTATTTTTATTTAAATTCAAAAAGTCAAGTTTAAATTAGAATTGATAGACTTTCAACTATTGTATTTTTTAAAACTAAATTTTGTAATCAATTTCCACATTTAATGGAGCTTGCAAAAGAATTAATTACCATGTTTGGTTCAACATACATTGCAAGTAAATTGTGTTACTGATAGAAGTTAAAAGAAACCCTCAATGGAACAGAATAAAAGATGCTCACCTGTCATTTCATTCAACTTTTAAACACAGAAACTGTTTAAGTGAACTGTCACTTAAATTTCACACCAATGCAAAAACATATATTATTTTTGTTTAATATCTAAGACTCATTAAAGCTCAAAACCAAAATACATTTTAAAATTAGAATTAATAAGATACATTATATTATAAAACCACATTATATATATATTCAAATTTTAATTTATCTGTTTAAATCTTCTGCATCATTCTTTATAATTTTTTTTCAGTTATAAATATTTAAAACCAAATTTAAATGATTAAAAAAAGAAATTAACTTATTTTAATAAAAAAAATAATAAGTTAATTTTTAAACATTAAAATTATAAATTAATTTTAAAGTACAGGCATGATGGTGCCATGATACAGAATAACATTAATTGTTTTAAATTCACTTTACTTAATTATTTTCCTAATAACATTAAGAAAATGTTTTTATTTTTAACTTTGAAGTTTTAGCATAATAATTTAAATTACAGGATTTTTAAAAAAATATTATATAAATATATTAATTATTAGGTTTCTCAATTTATACACAAAACTATATATCAATTAAAAGTGTTTTGTTCTAAGCACAGGTATAAAAAGCAGTATCACAGCTAAATTATCAATTTTTTTATTTTCTTTTATTAATTTTCTAAAATATTCAATTCCATATATCTCTTCTCACCTCTAATATTATTCAGCAAGGTCAATATCTCTCATTAGACTATTCTTTCTTCTCAGTATATCCAATCAATTTTCTTTTTTTTATTTCCTCTTTCCAAAACTACCTCCTTTTCCATGTCATTCTTCTACCTAATTTTCGTTGTTCATCTCCATGACAATTTAAATTTTACACTAATGTAGAACCATGCATTATTTTTCATAAAGATTAAGCTCAAAGTCTTCCAATCTAATATTATTTTTTGTACTTATTGCCCATGTTTCACAACTGTATAATAATAAACTCAATATATAGCACTTCATTAATTTTTCTTTAAATCCCTCTTTAAAGCTCCACACAATACATAATATGTTAATGCTATTCTTCTTTTAACTTCTTTGCTTATTACACCACATTTAATCAACTATCCAAATACCTAAATCCATTTATCTGATGAACAGTATTATGTTATATTAATTTCTATTCATTTTGTACTCTTTTCTAATTGTAAAAACTTGAACATCTCAATACTAATCTTCATTCCATATTGCATACATCTTTTTTCTGATTTGTTCAACATATTTGATTCTTTTCACTTTCAGCTATAAGAGCCATATCATTTGCAAGTGCACAGAGGCATAACTCTTCATACAGTAGTGTCACTCATCAATGGATGAAGGAAGATTTGTGAATAAAATCCATATCTAGTGCCTACTCATTCAATATCCATAGACTAGTTTCTAACATTTGAATTTCATCAGTGATGAGCCTTGGATCTGAGAACACTGCATCTAGATCTTAGGATCTAATGCAACTCTCTAGCAGCTACAAATTAATTGAGCAAATTGAGTTCAGAAATTAATTGAGTCAGTTAAGTTAATGGTATCCAGAAACAAAATGCAGTGCTGAGAAGATTTTGGGAATGCACGTTTTCTCCACAGCCTATGTCCGATGAAAACAGCAAGATCTTCCAGTGAAATAATGTCAACTTAACAACTTGAAAATGTCCATCAATATCTAATTGTCTCCAATAGTGATGATCATGAATAATAAGGAAACTCATCAAGAAAATGTCCCAGCTGAATGGAAGAAGCAACAAGCAAGAAGAAAACAAAGTTCTAAATCTACTTCAAAATCCTAGGTAAAACATTTGCTTATTTCGTTTATACTGTAATAGCCATTGCATTGCATTAATTCGTGCGAATCCTCCAAGAGTCTAATTATATGAGCTCTATATCATACATAAAATGAACTATTGATATGTGTGTTTAAGTTTCAAATGCTATTAATGCTTTATTACTATATTTGTTAATGCTATATGAGTTATATGTGTGTGATCATTATATCAGTCTTATTAGTTAAATTAGATAAATACCAGTATTCTATTATTAAAATCTACAAGAATATTTAAAGTAGTTTAGAAATGTTAATTTAAAATGTGTGTGTATTATATTAAATTATAAAGATGTTTAAATTTAGTAAATTAATGTTAGTTAATAAATTGTCTTTAAAATTAAACTCTATTTGTCGGTCAATTCTTTTTATCAATCTCTTTTATAAATTCCTTTTACAATTCTTTTATCAATTCTTTTAACCACTAATTATGTATAATCTATTAGTGATTACAAACAGCTGAGCTAGTTGTGGATTTAGGCATTGAGTTAGTGGCCATTGCTCAAAGTGCATTGTTTATTCTTTTTGAATAGACAGCTGGCGCCCATGTTTATACACAAACAAAAAAAAAGTGCTTTGAATGTGGTGTTGAACTCAACAGCCGAGAAGAAGCTACATCCTGGAAATGTAACACTAGTTATATTTTTATATAGCTATCATTTGGACATACATACTCTCCGAGTATGTTCTTCTCTGCCTAAGAGGCCGGTGTTTTGAGGTCACATATTCGAACCCCGGTATTAGCTAACTATAAAGCTTTGAGCCTAAAATAAAAAAAAACACAATAATTTTTTTAATTTAAGCTCATTACTTTATATAATCATATAGATCTGAACCCACTTCAGCATCCATACTTTTTGGTGACTGTGGTTCTTCAATAATTACAGTTACCAAGATAAATGATAGTCTCTGGATGATTGCATTAGATTCTAAGATCTATGTGCAGTGCCCTTAGATCCAAGGCATCACTGATGAATGCAGCAAACTAGAAACTAATCTGTAGATATTGGATAATTAATCATTAGAAGGGATGCACAAACTTTCTTGCATCCTTTGTTTACTCTAACTTGGATTGAGTGGTCCTATTGTATAGAAAGTTTTGCCTTTGTGTAACCAGCTTGTGTAAGCATAAAGAATGCTAATCATGTGTTGTTTAATGGTTTAATACCAATCCTGCCCAATAGAATTTTATGGTGACTGTTGTTATTGAAAATCCAAAGACATCAAAAAGTATGGATGCTGAACTGATTAAGATCTATATGACTATACAAGTTAGTGAGCTTAAATTTAAAATATTAGTGTTTTCATTTTGTACCCAAAGATTTACAGTTATCTAATACGGTAAAAGGTGGCTTCTGAAGCATTGTGTTAGATCCTAAGATCTAAGTACAGTGCTATCGGATCCAAGAATTCTCAGTGATAAAAGCCACAAGCTAGAAAACATTCTGGGAATATTGGATGAGTAGTCACTAGATAGGGATTTTATGCACAAAACTTCCTATATCCATTGATTACTCTGGCTAGCACTGAATGGCACTACTATATGGAGAGCTTTGTATTTGTGTAAACAGCTCGTGTAAGTGTAAAGAATGGTGATCATATGATGTTTAAGGTTTAATACCATCTACAAGTGTTATGCATTTTATTATTTTACTTCAGATAACTGCTCTTTCACTAAATATTTTTCTAACATTTCTGAATAAACATTAAAAAACATAGCTGCCATGCAGCATTCTTGTCTAATTCACTTCTTCAGACAGATTATTATCTAAACTGACTCTTATTCTTTGAATAGCATATGTATTTTAAGTTAAACTTCTCTTTAGCCAAAATACTATTCTGTTTTTAAAGATGATCGTAAATTTATTTAAGATTACACACTGTTAAATACCTTTTCCAAATTGACAAATCATACTGTAAAATCTTTATTTTTTCCAATATATTTCTCTGCAATTTTTTTTATTAATATCAATAGCATGTCTTGTAGTTTTCTTTTTCTAAAAACTAAACACTTTTTCTACAATATAATATTCTACTTTCTCTTAATTTTTTTGATTTAGATTTTCAGTAATATTTTTGAAGCATGAGATAACAATTTTATTGATCTTTTCTTTTATTATGGTTGCTTAATGAGTTATTAAACTTATGATTTTATCTATTAGTAAGAAGTAAGATGCTAGCTAAGGATGATATTAAAAGTATATTTTTAAATGTTGTTAAGGACATTAAATATACTTTCTCCTCCCTAATTTAATCGAATATATATATATAATATACAAATCAATATATATATATATATATATATCAAAATACAGTACAATTTATATAAATTATATTCTTTTAGAAGTACTTTCGACTATACTTTGTAGTCTTTATCAACTATATAATGTTGAATAATCAAAACGAGACAACCCTTAACAATACCCATAGTTCAATTCAGATTTCCCACAATTCTGTTATCTTAACATTTGATGACTGGCGATTCATTAACATTTGACGATTTCTTGAAATCAACATAGCCTCTTTTATTTTACGTTTATTATGACAACGTTCAATTTGAATAATTTTCATATTTTTATAATCAAATTTAAATCCATATTGACAAGATTTATTATGATCAAATATAACAGATGATGAAGGTTTATTTACATCTGTTCCATATTGATTCTCTTTTTGAATTCTATTATATAAAAGCATATATTCTTTTATTCTCTTCTCAAATGTACACTTAGATTCACCAATGTATTGTACGCTGCATCCACATATCAATCTATATATAATAGAATTTTGATTAAACTTTGAATTTTGAATTTTAGAATTATTAAGCAATCTATTTATGTTATTTGTAGAGAAAAAAGCAATATGACACAAACCATTATAAATTTTCCTAATAAACTTGACCTGCTCATCTGATATAAATGGCATTGAAATTCATTTCATTTTGATATTTTTATTTTTAATTTTATTATAGTGTTGATTTCTTTTAAATCCTTTAATAATATTAGCAATTGCATTTTTATAATAACCAATTTTCAACAAGTCATTAACAAATAAATGTACATTTTTAATTTTATCACTAGAATATTTGCATAATTTTTCATTTCGAAATAAGAATGATTTCAATCCAGACAGCTTATGACACATAGGTACATGTGATTCATATGGAATAAAACCTCTAGTTTCAATTGGTTTAATTAACATAAGATAATCCAAACTGTAATCATTAAGAGTAACTTGAATATCCAAGAATTTTATAGAATTGTATTTCTCTTTAGTTATAACCCATTTTATATCCTTAATCTCATTTAATTCATTAAATAAATTGACTATTAATTCTTGTTTTCCACAAATAAAAACATCATCCACATATCTATGATATACTTTAATTTCTTGATATTTAAATTGTTTTAAAATTTTACTTTCATATGTTGATATAACAAAATTACAAATTTGAGCAACAGCAGGAAGACCCATTGGCCAACCAAAATTCATTTTATAATATTCATTATTAAAATTAACATAAATATTTTTATCAATAAACTGCAATACTTTTATAATAAAATTTATAATATCAGACTTTACATTTTTTGAAACAAGAGCATTATAAATAATATTAATTGACTCCATTCTATCTATTGATCCATACATTTCATTTATATCAAAAGTACAAATTGTGTCATGTAAATCTATATTTATATTCTTAATTTTATCTACAAAATCAAATGATGATGAAATAGTATATTCTCCAAAACCTAAAATATCTTGAAGTAATAATTCAATATATCTACATGTTTGATAATAATATGCACCACCAAAATCAACCATCAATCTTAATGGATAATTTTCTTTATGTAGCTTTATATTCGAAAATATCCTAGGGCAAATAGCAGATGATGGATATAATTTATAATATGTATGACTATCAATAGCTTTATTCTTAGCTTTTTTTAAAATTTTTCATTTATAAATTTCATGCGAGATGTATCAATATTTATTATTTCACTATTTTGAAATTTAAGCTTTTTCATTTGATCCATAACTTTTTCATGATATTTCGCTCTTGTAATCAAACACATACAAAGGCCCTTGTCCTTTTTTAAACACACTAAGTCATTATTTAATAGGAAACTTTTAAATTTATTAATTTGACTTAACCATTTATCAGTCCTATTATATTTAAAGTTTTTATTTTTAACTTCTTTAACAATGTTATTACAAATATTCGCATCACACTTAATCACACTAAATGAATGTTCTATTGCAGAATTCAATTCAAGATTACAATCTTTCCATCTACCACCAACATATTTCGATCCGACATTTAAAATATATTTTTGACTGAAATCCAAATTTATACCAGACAAGTTCACATAATTTTGATCATTCATTTTATCCGGAAAATTTTTATGAAACAAATGTTCAATTTTCTTGTTAAATTTATCAACATTTTTTAAATAAAATTTATTAAAAATTTTTTGACAAAAACACTTATAGTTAACCAATCATCACAATTTTTCATCAAAATAAAATGATTTAAAGCCGTTAAATATTTCCGTTGACGAAATAGCAAACGTTTGCATTGCTTAATTATATTCTTTAAAATAATTTCCTTTATATCCTTAGTAATTTTATCTGATAATTTGCAAGATTTGTTTATTTTTACTAAACAGCAACTCGGGAAAACTTCTAAATCACGACAGGCATTTAAAAAGTTTAATCTACATTTTAACATAATAATCTTTAAGGTTACCTTCCGCCATTTTTTTAAAATACACGTTTTACTTAGAATCTTTAAATCCATTATATATGTAATAAATAAAGTTTGATATCTGTATTCGTTTCACAATATATGTAATATACAAATCAATATATATATATATATCAAAATACAGTACAATTTATATAAATTATATTCTTTTAGAAGTACTTTCGACTATACACTTTGTAGTCTTTATCAACTATATAATGTTGAATAATCAAAACGAGACAACCCTTAACAATACCCATAGTTCAATTCAGATTTCCCACAATTCTGTTATCTTAACATTTGATGATTGGCGATTCATTAACATTTGACGATTTCTTGAAATCAACATAGCCTCTTTTATTTTACGTTTATTATGACAACATTCAATTTGAATAATTTTTATATTTTTATAATCAAATTTAAATCCATATTGACAAGATTTATTATGATCAAATATAACAGATGATGAAGGTGTATTTACATCTGTTCCATATTGATTCTCTTTTTGAATTCTATTATTTAAAAGTTTCCTATTAAATAATGACTTAGTGTGTTTAAAGGAGGACAATGGCCTTCATATGTGTTTGATTACAAGAGCGAAATATCATGAAAAAGTTATGGATCAAATGAAAAAGCTTAAATTTCAAAATAGTGAAATAATAAATATTGATACATCTCGCATGAAATTTATAAATGAAAAATTTTAAAAAAAGCTAAGAATAAAGCTATTGATAGTCATACATATTATAACTTATATCCATCATCTGCTATTTGCCCTAGGATATTTTCGAATATAAAGCTACATAAAGAAAATTATCCATTAAGATTGACGGTTGATTTTGGTGGTGCATATTATTATCAAACATGTAGATATATTGAATTATTATTTCAAGATATTTTAGGTTTTGGAGAATATACTATTTCATCATCATTTGATTTTGTAGATAAAATTAAGAATATAAATATAGATTTACATGACACAATTTGTACTTTTGATATAAATGAAATGTATGGATCAATAGATAGAATGGAGTCAATTAATATTATTTATAATGCTCTTGTTTCAAAAAATGTAAAGTCTGATTTTATAAATTTTATTATAAAAGTATTGCAGTTTATTGATAAAAATATTTATGTTAATTTTAATAATGAATATTATAAAATGAATTTTGGTTGGCCAATGGGTCTTCCTGCTGTTGCTCAAATTTGTAATTTTGTTATATCAACATATGAAAGTAAAATTTTAAAACAATTTAAATATCAAGAAAATAAAGTATATCATAGATATGTGGATGATGTTTTTATTTGTGGAAAACAAGAATTAATAGTCAATTTATTTAATGAATTAAATGAGATTAAGGATATAAAATGGGTTATAACTAAAGAGAAATACAATTCTATAAAATTCTTGGATATTCAAGTTACTCTTAATGATTACAGTTTGGATTATCTTATGTTAATTAAACCAATTGAAACTAGAGGTTTTATTCCATATGAATCACATGTACCTATGTGTCATAAGCTGTCTGGATTGAAATCATTCTTATTTCGAAATGAAAAATTATGCAAATATTCTAGTGATAAAATTAAAAATGTACATTTATTTGTTAATGACTTGTTGAAAATTGGTTATTATAAAAATGCAATTGCTAATATTATTAAAGGATTTAAAAGAAATCAACACTATAATAAAATTAAAAATAAAAATATCAAAATGAAATGAATTTCAATGCCATTTATATCAGATGAGCAGGTCAAGTTTATTAGGAAAATTTATAATGGTTTGTGTCATATTGCTTTTTTCTCTACAAATAACATAAATAGATTGCTTAATAATTCTAAAATTCAAAATTTAATCAAAATTCTATTATATATAGATTGATATGTGGATGCGGCGTACAATACATTGGTGAATCTAAGTGTACATTTGAGAAGAGAATAAAAGAACATATGCTTTTATATAATAGAATTCAAAAAGAGAATCAATATGGAACAGATGTAAATAAACCTTCATCATCTGTTATATTTGATCATAATAAATCTTGTCAATATGGATTTAAATTTGATTATAAAAATATGAAAATTATTCAAATTGAATGTTGTCATAATAAACGTAAAATAAAAGAGGCTATGTTGATTTCAAGAAATCGTCAAATGTTAATGAATCGCCAGTCATCAAATGTTAAGATAACAGAATTGTGGGAAATCTGAATTGAACTATGGGTATTGTTAAGGGTTGTCTCGTTTTGATTATTCAACGTTATATAGTTGATAAAGACTACAAAGTGTATAGTCGAAAGTACTTCTAAAAGAATATAATTTATATAAATTGTACTGTATTTTGATATATATATTGATTTGTATATTACATATATTGTGAAATGAATACAGATATCAAACTTTATTTATTACACACACACACACACATATATATATATATATATATAGTAACCGTATGGTTGGGCTCGATTATATAAACCTTATTTTAGTGATCAGATCTGAAAAATTTTAAATTTCAATTAATAACAATGGCAAAATATTTAAATCAGTAAATTACATCAATAGTGGTTGCTAGATTGTATCTTTAAAATTCAGTAAATTATATCCTTAAATATCCTGAGAGTGATAAAATCTTAGACTGTTCAAGATATACTAAAAAATCTGCTTGAGTGTAGAAGAAATTTCATACATTTTGTAGTATTTCAATAATATAAAAAGATACTTTAATAGTATTATTATTAATTTGGGGGTATAAATATGTTTGGTATTTTATTATTGTTGACTAATAATTGAAATGATTAAATTTATGAGGTTTTTAAATGAATAATTGTAAACAATCCTTAAGCATATTTTTATTGTGGTTTAAGTAAATATTGAATAGTCTGAGTAATTATCAAGAATAAATGTAGATGGAGTACTACTAATGATATGCACACTATGCTGTTATTGGTCTATTTTTAATAAAGATATAAATAACTTAACAGTTAGTAGGGAGGGGGGGGGCTATCAAAAAAAAATCAGAGGAAAGACTTCAACATCTAAAACCTACAAAATTAAAGAAATTAAAAAGGGGTTGAAAAAAATATAGCACTAGATTTGAATTCAACAAGATTAAAATATATTGTAATTTTAAAACCATGGAATTAGAAATTTTACTTTTTGTGTATATTTTCTCTGCTTCTCCATTGACTGAAAATTGCTAGATTTCATAATGGAAGAAAAAAAAGAGGGCTAAATTGAAAAGTAATTGTTTTACAAAATGGAACTTCAAATTTGAGACAGGACAACAAATTGTAAGCATGAAATTTTATTTCACCTATTTTAGTCAGTATATACATTTAAAAGATATGCATGATTTATTTAAAATGGCAAGAAAAAGAAGAAAAAAAAAGTTCTGCACGCTCCTTATAAATAAAGAAGAAAAATATATTTGCTTGTAAATTATAATCTCAATAAAAATATGATTAAAAATAATTTGAAGAAGACTTTTAAAATTTAAATCAAACAAAATAAAAAGTCACTTTAAATGTTATAATGTTTAATCAATTTATAAAATCAGGAACTTACTTTATATATATATATTTAAAAAGATAAAAAAAGTCTGATAAACTTTCTGAGCGCTAACTTTATTTGCCATTGATACATTTACAGTATTAATAAATGCAAAAGGAAAATGTTTAACTCATAGTTATTGAATATATTTCATGAAAATCTTTATAAAAGAAAACAGTAGCCATTCATTATATTATGTAAGAAAATAAATGAACAAATATCTATTTCTTGATAACTGGTGGAACGCAAGAATGGATAATACATTTAGAAGTAAACAAGAACACTTTAAAATGATTCAATATACTAGAATCATTTTTGATTGCTTTATTAAATTACCATGGATGTAAAAAAAAATCAACAAAATAATTTTGAGAAAGTTTTCTTTTGTTGTTAAACTTGAAGTTACAGTTTAAGTTTAAAGAAAAATTTGTCTGCAAAAAATATTAATAAGCGCTATGGTATTATTATTATTCTATTGCTATAAAATTTTGAGTATTTACTATCAAATATTAATATAAAATATAAAAAAATATAAGGATGCATTACCCATAAAATGTTTTGCCCATGATGTCATTTTCCCTCATCAGTCAGCTCATAATAAAGGACAAACTATGAACTAGGTGATTGAGTAAAATGTGATATATTTTTATTATTATTCATGCTTATTATTATTATAGGATATTGGTTCTAATATGTTATTAATACATATATATATATATATATATAGTATTGTGGTACAGATATATAATTACTTTGAAGACAGATTAATGTAAAGGTATATATATATATATTATTTTGCCGGTTGGTTTAAAATCTAATATTAAATATAGTTTGTCTATATAGAAAGAGATACTCATCTCTTACATTAATGAAAATAGATTCTGATAGTCTATTGATGGATAAACAGATAAGAGGTATGACATAATGACACAATCATATTATGATATCGAGTATTCCATATAAGTATTTTATATTTATTAAATTTTGCCTATGAATTAGTATGTACACTTTAGTTATAGAATGTATGCTGTTCTTCATTGTCTGCATGTGTGTTTCTTATTATAGCAATACATTATTATAAATTTTTAAAAATAATTAATGGTCATTTGACTTACAATGTTGGTTTGTTTAATACACTATTAGTTTATGCATTGTGAAATGAGTTATTTATCTTTTAACTTTTATTGTTAGAATTATTTTATCTTGCTATTGTATTGATAAGAATTTGTAATAGTTTCATCTGATAAGTATGTGCAACATATAATGACATCAAAATTGTGTCATTGATATTGTGCAAGAGTAGATGGAACACTCTCCCATTGCTTATTCCATGAGATGATTATATTGTCGAGGCTGATAAATAGCTAATGCTTAATTAGCATGATTAATCCCTAGAGAGGATTATATTTATGGCAAGTATTCTGTTTCCCTGTGATGAGACAAAGTCCACACTTTTTGCATCTAGGAAAAAAGTATTGGAATCAGCCATATTATTACACAACTATATAATATTGTTTTGTAGAGCCTGTCTTTATTGTCTGATTTCTCATAATGTTATGTAGTTATTTTCCACTGTGTATGGTGAAGTTCTTGGTATTTTAAAATTATATAGCAAAGTTATGATAAAGTTAGATTCAGGGAGACTTGTTTATCTATTGTATCTGTCTAATTGTGAATAGTGTATGTACTGCACTGTAGTACCTTCATCAGTTTACAAGCAAACCAACCAAAACTTACTAGTAATTATAAAACTTTAGTATAATGCCATTTTATTTTTGTCAAGCAGTGAGTCAGTGATGGATTGGTAAGACATATTAATAATTAAAATGATTATGTTGTGGACATCAGCAAAATTTGGTGTCATGTATACATTTGTTGGCTGATGTCTGCCCCTACATTAATATAATAAATTTCTTTATATCAAATAATAATAATTATTATTTATGCTGCATATGATAATTGTCCGTATCATATTCTGATATAAATAAGATGGCTATAGTGTAACATGCTGCTTTATTACATTAGGTTTTAAATTTTAAAGTTTTTGCTTATCCTAAATATTTGCATCCACTCTTATTAGGTAACTTGACTGCTTATTTATGTTAAACAGAGTTTAACATTCCTGTTCTAGAATATAAAATAAAAGAAACATAACTGATAATGATAGTGATAGTGAAGTTATCACAGTACTATACTATTTTATATATTATGCATGTATTCAATGGGATATACCTTGTTTTATATAGTGCTTCTGTCTTGTTCCATATATGTTTCTGAAAGATAGATATTCAATTATTTTTGATGTTTAAAGAAAATTTGTAAATAGTGTAAATAAATCTTGTTGTTTTAAAAATTTATTTAATTGTTTGTGGTCTTATTGCTAATCATCATCCACATTATTATTGTTGTTGCTATCAGCATATTATCTTATTATTTTGAAGTCATCATCAATCACTATAATATATTTAACTATATATTAGTATTTCATAATAATTTTGTTAGGCCCTTATATTTTAAAAGTACATTTAAATCATCATCATTTAGTGATCAAAATATTGTTAACCTGAAGTGCGTATGTTATTTTTAAATAGTATATTAAAATATAAAACACTTAATTTTGATTTAAACTGTTTATTTGAACCATCAGATATATTATTCACTGATCTTGATCACATTCACTATAATTATTTAATAAAAGAAAGTTGGTAAGTTATTGTGTTTAGTTTATTAAAGTTTATTTGTACTTCTTAAAGCTTAAAGTTTATAATATTATTGGTATTGGAGTTGCTAAATATTCTGTATTAATTCTATTTTGTATTATGAGCTGTTTTTTTTTTTTGCTATTTGGGGGTAGTGGCGAAATCATTCTCCCTGACCCAGTTATATGTTGTAAAATGATAATATTTAAGTTATTTGAACCCTGAGAAGAATAAGTTACTAATATGCAGTGTACATTTATATAACTACATTTATTTATTGTACTTGGGTATGAGTTATGTTACTTTCACAGTTTTAATAAAGTCAGCATAACTTTAATGTGTAAATTTTTTCTTTTGTCTTAAAAAATATGGCTTGTTTTGACTTTATGGGAAATATTCTGTTTTTGTCATGCTTAGAATCCCTATTTTATTTTAGTTTATCTTACTGTCACTTAATACAATATCAGTTTCTGATTAAAGATCTCATTCTACATCATCAACATTGTTCTCCTATTTTATCTTGATATTTCTTTTATTTCTTCATTCTTATTCGATCTTAATTCATTATCATAATTGATTCATCCTTCACTGGCTTTTATTCTATTATCATATTAATCATTCATTAGCTCTTATTCTATCATTATCTTAATCATTCATTATTCTAACATATTTTCTTTCTCTTCTCTTTACTTTTAGGCTCATTTCATTTTATTATTTAATTATTATTTATTTTCATCACCCATTTAGTCATCTACATCCTAATTAATTTATTACTTAATTCATAATTTTAATTTCATATTCATTCCATAAACCTAATTATTATTAAGTTTATTTCATAATATTTTGTTTTTGGATTTTAAGGCTAGTTTAAATAGAAATTATTATCTTCATGGAAACTTTGTGACCTTCTTTAGATTTATTGTTTCATGCTAGCTTAGTTGGTTTTAAAAAATAATCTCTTTATTTTAATATTTCTTTATATGCTTATATTCTTAATTATTCATGTATATATATATAATTATAATTGAAATAATATTTTTAAACGGTTTATAAACAATTCAAACAATCTTTAAATCCGCAGAAGTACTTTCGGTTACTTTCAAACCTGCCTCAACTGCTATTAAATTCAAAAACTAAAAGCGGAAGCAAACGTCATCAATTCAAATTCCACGAATCTCGTATTTTAATGTTAGAAGCTTGTCGATTTATCAAATGTGTTTTATTCCTGTTTATAAAAATTGCCTCTTTAATTTTTCTTTTACTATGGTTTCTCTCTTCATGAAGAATTTTCACATTTTCAAAATTAAATTTAAATTTATGTTTCCATGTTTTTTCATGATCAAAGAAAACTGAAGAAGATATTAAATCACCATTATTTTTATTTTTTTACACGCTTATATAACAATTCGTGTTCCTTCAATCTTTTCTCAATGTTGCACCTAGATTCACCTATATATGATAGCATACAATCACAAAAAATTTGATATATGACATTACTTTTTTGCTTGATAGGTATGACATCCTTAGAATAATTAACTAATTTGTTAATATTGTTTGGAACGTAGAATGAAACATTAAATACATTCTTATATAAATCCTTAAAAAATTTTACTTGTGGATTTGAAATAAATGGAATAGATATCCATTTTTTATTATTAATCTTCATTTCTTTTAAATTATAATTTTTTTTAAATTGACTTAAAGTATTGTTTATTTGTTCCATTTTATAACCAACATCAAGCAATTCCTTGGCAAATATCTCAATATTTTTCAATTTATCACTTTGGTAACGACATAATTTTTCATTTCGAAACAAAAAAGATTTAAAACTTGCCATCTTATGCATCATTGGTACTTTTGATTTAAAATTTATATATCCTCTTTTTTGCAATGGCTTAATTATTAGTTTATAATTTAATATACTGTTATAAACTAATAATTAAGCCATTGCAAAAAAGAGGATATATAAATTTTAAATCAAAAGTACCAATGATGCATAAGATGGCAAGTTTTAAATCTTTTTTGTTTCGAAATGAAAAATTATGTCGTTACCAAAGTGATAAATTGAAAAATATTGAGATATTTGCCAAGGAATTGCTTGATGTTGGTTATAAAATGGAACAAATAAACAATACTTTAAGTCAATTTAAAAAAAATTATAATTTAAAAGAAATGAAGATTAATAATAAAAAATGGATATCTATTCCATTTATTTCAAATCCACAAGTAAAATTTTTTAAGGATTTATATAAGAATGTATTTAATGTTTCATTCTACGTTCCAAACAATATTAACAAATTAGTTAATAATTCTAAGGATGTCATACCTATCAAGCAAAAAAGTAATGTCATATATCAAATTTTTTGTGATTGTATGCTATCATATATAGGTGAATCTAGGTGCAACATTGAGAAAAGATTGAAGGAACACGAATTGTTATATAAGCGTGTAAAAAATAAAAATAATGGTGATTTAATATCTTCTTCAGTTTTCTTTGATCATGAAAAAACATGTAAACATAAATTTAAATTTAATTTTGAAAATGTGAAAATTCTTCATGAAGAGGGAAACCATAGTAAAAGAAAAATTAAAGAGGCAATTTTTATAAACAGGAATAAAACACATTTGATAAATCGACAAGCTTCTAACATTAAAATACGAGATTCGTGGAATTTGAATTGATGACGTTTGCTTCCGCTTTTAGTTTTTGAATTTAATAGCAGTTGAGGCAGGTTTGAAAGTAACCGAAAGTACTTCTGCGTATTTAAAGATTGTTTGAATTGTTTATAAACCGTTTAAAAATATTATTTCAATTATAATTACAATATTATTTTTAATTAACGGATATATATATAATCAATCATCATCAATCCACTGCAGGATGAAGGTCTCTCCAAGTTCAATCCATCTTTTCCTATGTTTAGCTTCTCTTCTCCACAACACCCCTGCACACTTTCTTATTTCATCCATCCATCTCACATGTAGTCTCTTTCTGGATCTTTAACAATCTCTTGGAATCCAGTTTAAAATTTTGATTGTCTATCTATTATCATCTCTTCTAGCAATAAATCCAGCCAAATTCCATTTCAGTCTTTTAATTTTTTCAATGAGGTCAGTAACACCTGTTTGTTCTCTTACCCATACATCACATTTTTGATGTCTTCTTGTTACTCCCAACATGCATCTCTCCTTACTTCTTTGAGTTGTCTGAAGTCTCTGTATTGCTCTTCTATTAAGTGTCCAGGTCTCAAATCCATAAGTATGAACTGGCAAAACACATTTATTAAAAACCTTCCTTTTCAAACACATAGGCATATTTCCTTTTAGTATCAAGTTATTTCTAGCAAAATCACTCCAACCAAGTTTAATTCTATGATTAATTTCATCCATTATATTTCCATCTATATTAATAATCTGACGAAGGTATTTGTAACTGTTAACTTCTTCTAATTCATCATAATCAATCTTTATTTTCATATTTTGAGAAAATCTATTAAACATTACTTTAGACTTTTTAACATTTATCTTTAGTCCTACTTTCATCTGATAACTCCTGAAACATTTCCTGTAGTTCTAAAGCATTATTTGAAAAAAAAAACAATTACATCATCTGCAAAATCTAAATCACTTATATAATTTCCATTTACTTTCACTCCTTTAGCTTACCATTTTAATCCACAAAATACTTTCTGCAACACTGCTGTAAAACGTTTTGGAGATATGGAGTCACTGTGTCTTACACCCATTTCAATGTTGATTTTCCTATTATCATTATGTAATCTAATTGTTGCTGTTGCATTTTTATAAATATTTTTTAAAATATGACAATATCCTGGATCTACACCTTGATGATCCAATGCTTTAATCACTGAAGAAATGTTTATAGAATCAAATGCCTTTTCATAATCTAAAAATCTAAGCATAATGGTAACTCATATTCATTTATCCTTTCTATAACTTCTCTCAATACTGGGATATAATCTACTGTACTAAAACCACTTTTACATCCAGCCTGTTCTCTTGGTTGGTGGAAATCCAGTGTTTTCTGTAGATGAGTTGTAATTATCTTACTAAAATTTTTGTATAAAACTGATAAAAGACTGATAGGTCTGTAACTTCTAATATCTTCTTTATCACCTTTTTTAAATATTAATATTAATACTGCGTTCTTCCAATCATCTGGTACATCTTTATCATTTAGACATTTGGTATGTAACTTTGCTAAAAAAAATTCTATTTCTTTACCTGCTTCTTTTAATATATCAATTATAATTCCATCATTACCTGAAGCCTTCCATTTCTTCATAAATTTAATTCCATGTCTCACTTCCTCATTCAAAATTCTGGGCAATTTGGAAGATATAATAGGTATAGGAGGCAGTTGTTCTTTATTACTATATAATTCTTGATAGAAGTCTTCTACACATTTCATGATGTTATCTCTCTTTTTAGTATTAATGCCATTTTTTTCTTATTGCAGATATAAATTTCCTACCAATACCAAAATGTTGTTTTACATTCTTTAGACTTTTATTCTCTTCTACAGCTTTCCTTGCTAGTTCACAATTATACTTTCTTATATCATTTTCCAATTCTTTTCCGCACCATTTTATAAAATTCGAGATATTCAATCTTTTTTAATGCATAATTGTTGTATATCCTCATATTCCTTCTTTTCTTCATAAATTCTCTAGTCTCAGTAGATATTTTATTGGCCCATTGCTGCTTTTTTTCACCAGCTATCTTTGTTGCAGTTTTTTAAAGTGTCTCAGTTATTTTCCTATTAATGTCATTTAAATCTGAATCATGTTCTAATTTAAATTCATTAGAATGTTTATCAACTGTAAATATTGTTTTTCTTAATAATTTTTGTCTCTCTAGTTTTGCATTAACATGTATCGTACATCTTACTAATCGATGGTCACTTCCTGTGTTAAATTTATTAAGAACATTACAATCTTGAAATATGTATTTTCTTTTAGTCAAAATATAATTCAATTCTGCTGTACCTTCATTTGGATGCTTCCTTGTCCATTTCCTTTTAACATTTTTTTCAAAAAAAGAATTCATAATATAACATTTTTCTTTTTCTCCAAACTCCACAAATCTATGTCCTCTCTCATTTCTATTACCATAACCAAAATTACCTACCACATTTTCATCTTTCATTTGTTTACCAATTCTACCATTAAAGTTTCCCATAACAATTTTAAAATGTTGTTTACTCTGATCAAAAGCCTTTTGTACATCCATATAAAAATCTTCTATAACTTCATCACCATGAGAACTTGTTGGGACATAAACCTGAATTATCTGCATTTAGTATCTGTTAAGTTGTAAAACTAATCTTGCCGCTCTGTCTGATACACCATCAATCTCCACAATGTCATTCTTCCATTTTTTGTTTATAATGAATTCTACTCCACTTGTATTTCCAATATTTGTGCCTTTATAGTAGAGTATATGTCCACTTTTTAAATCAATTGTTTCTTCATCTTTTCTTCTAACTCCACAAAGTCCAATAATGTCCTATTTAATATAAGACAGTTCTTCTTCTAACTCTTGCAATCTTCCTTCACTTGAAAGTGATCTGCAGTTTTAAGTACCTAAATAAAAAGTCATCATCAAATGGCAGCCTGAGTCCACAATCAAGGGATTCTTAGCACCCTCCACCTTCCGCCACCAACCGTTGACTTGCTTGGTGACTTTACAGCCTCCTGGGTATAAGGGCCATGCTTTATTCTTGTCTGTCATGATTGTATATATTGGAAAAAATATTCTTAAACTCAGAGGTAAAAAACCAATAAACTCACTACACTGGCTAATGCATGTCGTTGAGCAGCCCATTCATGTTCATATACTATATGAATAATCACACACACACAAACACACACACATATATATATATATATATATATGAGTATATATTCAATGTATTAACTAGATTAATAATTTAATTAACTCTTTTCTTTTATTTAGCATGATTACTATATGATAACCTAAGAATTGGATTGAGTTAGTTTTAGCAGATAGAAATCATTTATTAAGTGTAGCCAGTGTGTATTTATTAAGCACCCATTGGTGAATTAATATCTTGCAATGTCATTATAGGCTAGCAATGGAGGCTGCTCTCATCCACCTCTGTTTGGGTTAGAGTATCAAGCATGTTACTGAATTTAAGCCAGACTACTTGAGTGACCAATCCAAGTTCACTGAACCGGAATGTTCTTTATTATGGTAACAAGCCATTCAGTCTTAGGCCATCAAGTATTTGATACTGAAGCTTGGGAACAATTACCCATTCACACCACAACCCTATTTTAGTATTTTATTAGTGCCTTAGTCTATAGATGCAAACCTAAAGGTAACAAGTTTTTTGCCTTATTATTTATGCTTCAGCATTTGTCTGAACCTGTACTCTACTAGAGTGAATCAGTATATTGCGCATATTAATTTTCTCATTTGTAAGGTATTTAGATCAATTATCTTAATGCTGTATATAATAATCATCCTGGCTAATGTTTTAGTTTATAACATTGGCAAACCTACAAATAATTTGGTGTATCAACATATAACAGGCATGATTTATTAAACACAGGCACTTGTATAAATTAAATTAAATTTCACAATATGAGATGACTTTTTCTGTAATGCCAGTGTGCATTAATTACATAGGTATCTTAACCTAAGTAATTATGTTTTGTTATTTAGTTGAATTATTATTTAATCATTTATTTAAATAACCTATTTAAAATTATAAGTTTTTCATATTTTTTTTACTTGCCATCCAACTCCAAGCAATCCAAATTTTTTAGTATTAATGTCTATAATATACATTCTTTTAGTTAAGTCTTAGCATGTTAAACAGTCTATTCAGCCTTTAATTATAGATAAATTATTAATTTTCCCCAAGTCTCATGTTTTTCCCTTTGCTCAGTCATCTCGCTGAAGAATTTGAAACTGAGTATAACCTAATGAATGTCATTCATAGGGTGTGAAAACAAAGAGTTGAGGCTTGGTCAGATTTGAGGTCTCACCACTGAATCATGATCAGCTTTGGAGTATTTTGCCTGGACTCTGGATTTTGTTAAATGAAAGTACAAATATGACTATATATATATGTTTAATACCCATTATAAAAATATTATATATAATATATATAAATAAATATATAGATAAATATAAAGATGATGTTATTAATAGGCAAGTTGCAAAATACTGCCATACCCAGTTTATGGAAATTTATATAACATTAAAATGAAAAGAAAAAAAATTGAAATTCAGTTAAAGCTGACCAGGCTTACTAATAATTGAAAGTGCTATTAAAGAATTTAAAATATAATATTTTTTTTACCATTAAATTGTTTGTTTATATATTACATATTTATATATATTGTAACGGAAAATAGTAATGAGTAAGAGAACAGTGCTAATGAAGCAACATTGATTCATAAATAGCCATATTCTCCTGTTTGAAAAGCCAAAAATGTAATGCACAATTAATAAAATAATGCATGAAAAGTCACCTGACCTACAAATTCATATGTATTTGAGCAAAGTAAAAAATGTAATGGAACAATAAAATATGGATTATCAACGATAATAATAATATAGTAAGTAAAAACAGCCCAACAATGCAGATAAATTATAACTAACTGTTCACTGAATAGTTTTCAGATTTGGATAATCATAAATATAATAGAAAATATTATAACTGATCAGGGATATCTGGCTTGCAAATGCCTCATAGATTTGGTTGACCAAATATAATAAATAAAATTATGAACCAAATACTTTCTCCAATTAGCACTATACATTTGAATGATCTTATAGATGCTGAATAAATGTACTTAGACAACTAAAAAAAACTAAATAAATGAATTAATCCATAAGTGGCTTTATGATAGCTGGGGTTTACATCTGTAATGGTCTCATTAATTTGTAAAATGTCAATGGGTCCATGATAAGTGTTTTTGTTTAGCAAAAAAAAAAAAAGGTAAAATTCAATAAATAATATTTTAGTTGCAAATGAGATATTGTATGGGATATATACTTAAATCTTTTAATTGTAAAAAAAAAATGATTTAATAAAATAGTTTTATAATGATTTGTGCAATAGGAAAATCAAAGTACTTGAAGTTAATAATAATAATACTCATTGAGATGGCTAAGACAAAAAAAACATACTTATACTTTTATCAATCACAATCTAATATCATATAAGTATATTTATAATTTATCCCTGTCAGATTGTATTTAGTAGAATGATTTATGATAAAAATTATTATTGCATACAGTCATAAAGGGTTAATTACAAATTCTTTTTTTTTTCAAGTGTCATAGCATCGGCCGGGACGCGAATCCGCAACCCGGGCAACTGCTTGTAAGGCAGTCGCGCTGACCTCTCGACCACCAATGCAAGACTAATTAAAAATTCTTTCCCATGAAATCAAAGAAAATAGATGTAATAAAATTTTAATATTATTGTCTTATATATATATATTATTTTTATGCTTTATATCTTTTGAATCAAGTAATGCTTTTTAATAATAATTATTAAATAATTTAAATAAATTATATAGAATATTATTTATGTTTAAATTTAGATTGATTTGAAAAAAAATAATACGTTAATAATTTATTTAAGCCTTAATTACTTGAGTTTATTATTTAAGCCTATAATGATAAGATAAAACTGCATTAATTAAGATTATTAATAAAAGAAGACTGAGCAATATTTTATCATTAAGCACTATTATATTTTTAATCATTATTAATAAGTGAAAATTATTTCATGCAGATAATTTAAAATAAATTTTTTTCTTAGTGTTTTTTACCAAATTTGGCTTATGTATAATTTCAAATTAGATTCCATTATCCAACAACATGCTCTTTGGTACATCCATGATAACAAAAAAACAAATCATTAAATGATATTCAATTATTCATTTCATCAATATTACAATCTATGGTAAAATTGACAGTTTTATAGCTTCATGGCAGTTAAGCATAGCATTTATTGCTTACCATTCTATTTTAATCATAAAGACATCAAATGACAGAAAATTTTGTGTTTCTTCCCTCCTAAATATTTTTTTTACTCACAGTACATATTTACTTGCAATAAGTGCAGAATCTATTTGTAAAAGTAAGATAAGATAAAACACACATTTTTAAGCAAAAGAAAGTCAGTGTTTTGTCATTGCTAAACTTGTTTCTGTCACTATGGAAACGCAAAATGCCACCTTTCCCCTCTTTTATTACACTAACTTGTGATGTGTGATTATCTTTTTTCTAATCTTAATAAGGCATTGTTACCTTTTGATATAATTTAATAAAAATCATTTCATTCTTTAAATTTAATAAATAACATCCATTCACTCTACATTTATTGCAAATTAATAAACATAGTTATTAAATATAAGATCTTTAATTGTTTTCTTTAGTTGTACATAAATTACAGAGGGAAGTATAGATGGTTACATGTGAACATCACAATAAACTAGTCAACACTTAAATAATAACAATAGCAATAATCAATAATCTCAAACTATTGTCAAGACAATCTCGTTTTAACAATATATATATATATATATATATATATGTATATATATATATATATATATTATATTATATATATATATATATAATAGAACAAATTCAATTGTAATTCAAATTAGTTATATTACAGAGCTGCATAGTTAAAAAAACTTAATAAAATAATATGATAGATTAATAAATTAGTGGATTGCATGACAAGAAAGAGAAATTGGGTAATTTAAATTATTTTACTGCATGCAAATGAATTGCATAGTTTAATTAATAAATATATACCATATCTGGTAACTCTTTCAGATTTGCATACTGAATGAAGACTTAAAAGAAATAATTGATGACTTTTTGTAGAAAATTGAATAACAAATCTAAATACATTAATAAAAATTATAAAACATAAAATAGAGGAACTTAGAGAATGAATTTCAAAGTTCAGTCATAGTTTTTTTAAATCTGTCTTTCTTTCTAGAACTGTAATAATAATAATAAAAAAAAACTTTATATATAATATAATATTTTATTGGATATTTTAGATAAAAATATTTAATGTGAGGAGTTATCTATTTATAATTATTTAATTAGAAAGTATTTTTCCCAGTTCAGTAGCTAATGAAAGATAATAGCTCCAGATCATGAGTTAAAGTAAAACTGTCAACTTGATTGCCTTCAAAAGAAGGATTATTTTGAATGCAATCAGTATGCCAGTTTTACTTTAACTCTTGGCAGGTTTAGTTGACTTTCACTAACTACTATGCTGGGTAAAGTGCTTTCTAATTAACCAATTATAAATGGATAACTCCACACAGTAAATATTTTTTATATAAATAATTATTTACAAAATAATCACACAATGTAAAAACATTTAAGATGAAGCATGTTTTTGTAAAAAAATATTAAATCTCATCTGGATAAAATATTTTTTTAAAAAATCCTGATATAAATTTATACATAATTGATTATGTGTTAAATGTTAATATTATGCTGTGCACTGCAGATGTATTCCACAAAGAAAACACAAAATTACAATAGAGAAATAGCTGTTGAAAACACTGCTGGTTAAAAATAATTCCTTGAAATAGCTTGGATAGATGTTTACTACTGACTGTTTTTAATTATTTTTCAATACCCCATTCACCTCAGTAAGTATGATGATAGTAGCTTGCTAAAGACTATTTTAACATTGATTGTTAAAATACCAGACAAAAGATCTCAAAATTTGCAGTTGTATCCAGAGACAAAGTTAGAGTTGCATAAAATGCAATGTTGCTGACTTTAAAGAAGCAAACCATGCTGTAATGAAAGTAGACACTGCCATAAAATTTACCATGTATCTGTCTTTAGTAAATCCATTTACATTTTTATTATTATCACCAGTGCCCAAAAGTAATTACAATCAGGATTGGAGGGATAAAGGCTATAAACAATATGGATGGATGAAGTGTTGAAGGGTGGAGAAGATTGAAATTTGTTTATTAAAGTTTGAAGATTTGCTATCTTAATATAAACTGACCACCTATTGTATATATGTGTGGAAGATGGTGATCTGGATCAACGGATGAGTGCTGGTTCAGCATGATATATATATATATATATATATCATATATATATATATATATTGATAAATGATCTCAAATATATATATATATATATATATATTTGAGATCATTTATCAATTTCACATGTATGTGGTCATGCATATTGGTTGTATAAGATAGAATAAAGAGCTGGAGAAAGTAGAAAGTTTGGATGACTGAGTTCAAGTATATATACACTCTCTACAACAATCATGGTTTAAAACATTTTATTAGCTAGTAAGAGCTTTCTTTGTATTTAACTAAAAGACCTTAAGTATAATATTTACATTTATTCAATTCAATATTTTGTAATTTTATTTATTTACTTTCTTAATATTGTCATAATTGCAAATATATAAACAATATGTTTGTATTTTATTTATTTAGTGTAAATAAGTTGTTCAGTTATTTTTTAATGACCAATTTAATTTTTGAACTCATTTCAAACATATGCCATTACATTGAGAGGCCATGTGATTGTGTGTGGGACATGCAGGAATAATTATAGCCATTTAAAATGATGATGATTGACAATAATCATCTACAATTTAATTTTAAATTGAATATAGAAAAATAAATTTAAAATACTTCTTGAATAATCAAACATGTTAACTTTCAGTGTTACATTATGTGATTATCATTACCAAATGAATGGTTATATTATTGGATATATTTGCATGTAACCACTTTGTCTGAACTCTCTCTCTCTCTTTCTCTGTATTTTTTATATGAATTTTTATTTTTCAATTCATTTTGAATTTATATATTAACCTTGTTTTATTCCAAAACTATTACACTTCTAATTCAAATATATTTATCTTATTTTTTGAACCATTACATTTGGTGCATCAAGACGGAGCTTAAACAGTCCATCTTTTCTGCCCAGCATTACTTCTGTACAATTACATATCTGACCAAAATTAAAGTATAAATAAATTGAGCTATAGTGAAGTATAATATTATAAGTAGCATGCAAAATTGATCATAAAGTGATTGTAATGAGAAATGAGATCATTATTTATAAAACAATATATACTAACATTTTAATATATCAATAATTTGTATGTCGATAAATAGTGGAAAGTTTGATAAGTGATATTATATTTAGATATAAAAATAAGTGAAAGCTATAACGTGTATGTAGATAAATTTGGATAATAAAAAATCCATAGAATGCTCTATATCAGTGCAAAAATAATTAAAGCTAACTATCACTATCTAATTAAAATAAAAAAAGAAATATTATAAACAGCAATTGAATTTATGCATCAAAATATAGAGTAAGAAAATAATTTAAGTATAAATTTAATACATTAATATTTAAAGTATTTGGAAACTCAAATTCATAAAATATATAAATAGTAATTACTATTTATTTCATTCTCTTTGATTATACTTATGTCAAATGATATATAAATTATTCTATGCATAGTTAATATACTCTTATATTAGAATGTCGTTAAAATTTTTAAATTTTAATATAAAAAGTTAAGTTTATTCTAGCAAAGTTATTACTTGGATAATATATTGCATAAATATTCAGATTTTCATTATAACTCATAATTTAATTTTTTAAAATAATATTCTTTGCTATTCATATAATTTTAAATTTTAAAAGCCAACTTCTGTATCTCTTGATCTTATCACCTTTTTATTAATTAAATAATATTTTTGTGTTCCTCACAGTAATTATGTATTGTCACCATTTCAAATCATAATTACACTGAAAAATGTGATCTCACATTTTTACTATCAGTTTAAACTGGATATTAAAAATTATAATACGTGTCTATCTACATGATAGTGGCCTTCTGCCATTATCTGTCAGTATTATATCATTGTGGCATCTTATAAAACCTAATGATTATTTTATAATGATAAATGATAAATCCTTAGCATCACTGTATTCAGAAATCCACTAACCATATTGCATAGGTACAATATATGTACACCCTATATATTTATGTCTATAAAAATTAATAATTTAAAAACTTTTTGATTTTTTTGTATTTAAATTTTTAACTTATTAATATGTATGCAGATCAGAATTGTAATGATGTTAATTTTAGCAAAGATATTTTGAAGACTATAAATAATAATGTTTACATTTTAGGTGTTTAACGTTATTTTCTTTAAAAAAATTTTAAACATAATTTTTGAAATAGCCAATCAGATTTGGTAATACATCAAAATATAATGAAAAAAGTTTACCTAATTTGATTTCTAAAATTTTAAGAATATTTATTAAAGATACACGATCTCTATAATATATTTCAATTAACACAAAGTAAAAATAAAGTGATAACCATTTTGGCTGATTTAATAAATAAAACAGATATTTTATAATTTAATTGTATTTTTCGATACTATTAGGCTTATTTTATAATAAATGATAGAGTGAGCTGTTAGCGATAAAAATCTCAACTTCATAGAAAGCTGCATTCTCATAATTTGTGAAAAATTATAGATTGTGTTTTTGCAGCTGATTTACATATATTAAGATCGGTTTACCATGAATTCGGTACTTAACTTGATTTTAATATACCAACATTTTTACATATTATTAAAAACCAATTAACATAACACAGTTTATAAACAAAGTCTATTTCACATTTTGTTTTATTAGAAAATATTTAGTTTTAATAAATAATTTTTAATTATTATTTTTACATTTTGCCATTACTGATAATTTTGTTGAGCTTTTATTATATATATATGAGTATGATATCTTTTGAAATAAATATATCATCATCTTTGTTCTGTTTTTATTTTTCATCTTGAGAATTAAGAAAAATATTTATAACCTTTGTGTCTAATAATAGCGATACATTTTTGAGGTTTTACTGCTCTTTTACATCATTGAATTATTAAAAGAAAGAATCTTATTCAAAGTGATGCTAGAAATGCTAATTACATTTTTTATATATATAAAAAAAAACACTTACACGGATTCTTCTTAGATGTCTACTAATAATACTGATAAATATCTTTATACACAAATATGGAGAGAGAACGTAAGTACTATATAATCTCAAAAAAAGTAATTTAATATAGTATTATAATATTTTTTTTTATATGCACATAAATTTACAGAAAAAGTTTCAGGAAAATCTTTAATTTGTTTTTATGACTCAAAGATATACTATAATTGCATATTTTTATTATTGTAAGCGTCTATCTCTGGGAAATAAAATATTTTGTTTTAAATAATAAAAAAAATGCTTCTAAAGTAATTATTAAATTCAATGATAATTACAAATATTGATATATTTTTCAAACTTTGGAAGAATGAAAAGTATCTTGAATATATACATTGAGGTTTATTATTTTGTGTAATAAATTGGATTTGCATTTAACCTCTCTCAGCTTGCATTGAGGAGAGAGGTCAAAAATTCAATCATATTAGTAACTAACAGAATAGTTGATTCTCTACAGAAAGTATATATGTCTCTTTATTCCAAGACAGCCCTTTTGAACATTTTGTTATTTCCAAGGATTACTTACTTCATGCCATTTATTAAATTCACAGCTAAATTCATTCGTGGTATAAATTCAATTTGTTCTAGGGTACTATGGGGGAGGAGAAACTGTAGCAATTAGCCTCAAGAAAATGCACACACCTACCAGATTAAGTGGTTTTGGGATGCACTCACTGAAAGTGTTTAGACTCCAGCAGGCCTTCAACTTATTTTTCAGACTGAATCATATTATCCCTCAAGAATTTTATTTAGTTGATATTGATCCCAGATACCTCACCTCCAGCAATGAATTGCTGGTTGGCTGAGTTATTATTTGAAATTAAAAAAAATGAACATAATTCCTAATCCATCTAAATCACAAAAAATTCAATATTGGGAGGCTTATTATCTCATTAATGAAACAATAGTGCCTATTAATTCAAGTCTTAAGTTGTCAACATTTAATCTGCTGAAAATGTTTAGATGGTGTGGTCTGGAGTCAAAATACTTTGATTTCCTGATAAAAATAAATTTAAATGCACTACCCACTTGTAGTTTTTAACATGAGCTTAAAATATACTACATATATACTCTTCTCATTGTAAAAACTGAACAGGCAAATGCCATTTTGTCAAGATAATTATTAAAACTTATATATAAATGTTTAGCTTTGGAAAACCTTTGTTGTTAGAAATATGCAGTTGTAAATATTTTTTATTTAAATATAAAATGAATACTTATTTACTTAAACTTACTTTGATAATTGCTTGAGTCTTGAAATATATTTCATATATACTCTAGCATGGCACAAAACCAAACTGCTTTACATGGTTTTATTGTTATAATTAGTAAAATTTATATGTAAATGAAAATGTTTAGATTTCCCAATCACTTTTATTAAAATATTAAAATTTATATAAAAAGTGCTATATTATTATTAATAATTTATTTACAAATAAAACTTGTTTTATAAATATTTTCTCATATTTACAGTAATTCTGCTTGTGATAATATTGTCTTTATCAATGGTATTTTACAGAGGTCACATGTACTATTCAGTTTATAGTAGTGGCAGAATTGTAGACCTTGGAATATGGGATTCTAGGATCAATTCCACCACTGTCTTGTAGATTTTTTTCAATAAAAATATCTTAATTTTATTATACTGCATTGTACTTCTAGAACTTTTGCTAGTAGCTTTTTGTATTTTTAATAATGGTATTATCTTTTTTATGTCATATTTTTTTATATACATTTTACTAAATGGCTTTTTCTAGGATGTGGATTAGGGTGTATTTTCTAGCTAAAAACTCATAATTAATGTGTAATACACACTATGGTCCAAATCCAAAGAAACAGAATAAATAAAAAAAAAACATCATTTTTAAAAGATATTATTGACACCAAGTATTTATTTTTCAAAAATCTCATGATAATAATATTATTTAATGTAATTGTCTTTAATGTAATAAAATCTTTACATTATTGCACTATATTAAAGCCTAAAAATGTATCTAGTGGAAGAAACCAAGTGTTTGATTTTTTTAAAAATAGTTATCCGACACTACCTATGAATAAACAAAATAAAGTGCAAATTATTTTAATGGCTTCTGAAAAATTATGGAATAAACAATTTATAGAATAAACAATATAAATATGAAATCTAAAAATGTCTTTTCTTAAATAAATCGTGAATAAAATTCCTAATTGTCAAACTATATAATAAAGTACAAGATATATAACACAACTTAAGCTTTAAAAACAAAATATTAATGTAGTGTAAATATTTTTTCTGTTTTGGTTAATAGAAAATGTAAACAATTTATGTGTTAGAGGTTTTGAATTAAAAGTAACTAATAGAATTTTAAAACAATTATTTTTAACAAGTTGGTGCTAATGGAATGAAAGATTTATATCAACTTTGTTATTTAAAATTGACCTACTTTGAGGTTCCTAATGAAATATAAAAGTTACATCAATAAACAATGTATGAAAATTTAAAATATTAAATTATATTTAATAAAGAATGGGTATTAATACTGGAATAAAATGCATATAAAAATTAAATAATAGGGTAATATTTTATCATTAAAGGTGTATAACATTTTTATGAAAAAAACTTAAAACAGTTTATTCATGGAATATTTTATGTCAATTAATGTTGATTTAAATATTGGTAAAGAAATGTAAGAGTTATATAAACCTTTACAGCTATTGGACTTCAAAAAGAATAATGAAGACAGTCCAGTTTTTTTTTTAATGTTTACTATGCTGGGTGCAGTCAAAAGCAAAGTGTTAAAAATTATATTTTATGCTATTTTTAAGTAAATCAAAAGTAGAATTACTTATATAATATCAAATCCCACACAATAAAGGGAGGAGATTGGTATCATGCTTTTATATGAGTGCGTGGGTGTTTTTTTAAATATGATAAAAAACACTCAGGCATTTTAAAAATTATTTATTTGCAGATATTTCCTATCTCTGGTAGTAATTTGCAAGACTGTCCAAAAAGCAATTTGAAAACTTTTAAAAGAAAAAATTAAATATTTCAAATTCACTAAATAAATATTTTTGCTTTAAGATATTATTTAATTATTGTTTCAAAATTTGTTTTATAAATATTAATTTGTTTTATTTTAACAAGTGTTTTAATCTTCAAGTTTATTTGATAAAAATGAATGAATAAAAAAAAACAAAACATGTCAAATGACTAAAGCCATATTTAAAAAGATTTTCTAGTGAAAGTGCTAAGGAAAAATGGTTTCTTAATTTACAAATTTTATTTTATAGCATTAGGGAGGGCACTAAACTTTACCATGCACAAAGGTGCTTCTTACTCATGTGGAATCATGGGTTGTTTGGGAAAAAAAGCATTACTGTGATGGAAAGTTTCAAGAATTTAAAGTCAAAACTGATGTTAAATAGAAATGTATACTATTTCAAATTTTAATTTTATTCTTATAGTTTTCACAAAGCAACCAGCAAGTTAATATGCATATTTGATGTTTAAGATTTTGCTTTAAGGCAATTAAAATTAGAAACAAATTTTTTTTTATCTTCATGACTTCTAGATTTCCATTATTCTCATGATTGTACAATCCTGATCATTTCTAAAATTAAGTTACAGAGTATTTTTAATGATTGAAACACAAATAATAAAGATTTTAATTTAATAAGTAATGTTCAGCAAACATGCCTTTTTGAGTCCAATGATAGAAGAAAAATCTTTAGAAATTTTGGGCTTAGCTGGTTACTAGCTTTAGGTTCAAGCTGTAAATTAAATTAATTATTGGAATATAACTTTTGCTTAAATAGCAGATATGAATGTTGAAATGCAATACATAATCCAACACAAAATCTAATGTGATGCAACTATATTTACAAGTTAAAAAGATGGAATTTTCTGTTATTATAAATAATTTCAATTGAATTTATTGCATGTAAAATTGTTATTTTAAGTTTATTTAATGAAGGCAAAACCTGACTTTCTTTTGATGTAATATAATGATTGATTTTCAGCTCTCTGGATATAAAATTGAATTTTTTAATTATAAAAGCTCACTTTTGTTATATTATGTTCATCGAATGAAAAGTATCAGTCTTCCTAACAAAGCATTTGAAGTATATTGAATAAAAGTGTTCTTATTATGAAAATTATTTTAAAAATTACTTACTGCAGTATCATATTGAAAAATTCATTGGGAAAATATAGCCTAGAAATGTAAAATAAACATTCTAAAAATTAATGTTTGATCTATCTATCTATCTATCTATCTATCTATCTATCTATCTATCTATCTATCTATCTATCTATCTATCTATCTATCTATCTATCTATCTATCTATCTATCTATCTATCTATCTATCTATCTATCTATCTATCTATCTATCTATCTATCTATCTATCTATCTATCTATCTATCTATCTATCTATCTATCTATCTATCTATCTATCTATCTATCTATCTATCTATCTATCTATCTATCTATCTATCTATCTATCTATCTATCTATCTATCTATCTATCTATCTATCTATCTATCTATCTATCTATCTATCTATCTATCTATCTATCTATCTATCTATCTATCTATCTATCTATCTATCTATCTATCTATCTATCTATCTATCTATCTATCTATCTATCTATCTATCTATCTATCTATCTATCTATCTATCTATCTATCTATCTATCTATCTATCTATCTATCTATCTATCTATCTATCTATCTATCTATCTATCTATCTATCTATCTATCTATCTATCTATCTATCTATCTATCTATCTATCTATCTATCTATCTATCTATCTATCTATCTATCTATCTATCTATCTATCTATCTATCTATCTATCTATCTATCTATCTATCTATCTATCTATCTATCTATCTATCTATCTATCTATCTATCTATCTATCTATCTATCTATCTATCTATCTATTTGTTTTTACACGTTTTTTATATTCATTATAAAAATACTTCTGTCTTTTGCATTTCTCCTTTTTTTAAAATTAGAATGACGATAAAATTAGCTGCTAATGAATATATAGTTATGACATTTTTATATATTATAATTAGAAAGCTGTAAAGTTTTTTTAAGGTATATTTAGGCTATTATTTTATGACACCTAGAAGTATAATTTTTTTGCTAGCTTACAATTTTTAAAAACTAAAAATTACTTTAGCATTATATTAGATTAATCTGGGCAACAACTGACATACAAACTCTTAGTCTCACTGTATTTTTACTGGCAATACTATTTTACTTATAAACAGTTTTACTTATTAAATATGCATAATATGTTTGTACATAAAAATATACATACATATGTTATATATAAGATGGAATACATTAATGATATTTCATAGTATGAAACAACATCAGATTTGATTAATTGAAATAAAGTTTGTTATTGAAATAAATACAGTGCGTTTCAGTTGTCAGTAGATAAGTGACATTAATAAGTGTATTAGAATCATAATGTATTTGCAATGAATTAAAAATAGTTATATATTTTATTCTTATTCTTTAGAGTTATTTGCAAAAGTTAAAAACTCAGTGGTCACTAGATGATAGTTGCAAGACTAATTTCTAGGCTTTCAATAGTAAGGATACATTTAAGCTTTGAATTCATTTCTACTTACTTATGTTAATATAAAGGTATGATAATAAGCCAGCATTCATTTATTATAGTGGATATAATTATATACTACTAATAAGATACCTTTGGAAAGATTTATGAATATTGAAATATCATATAACACTCATGTGAATGGGCAGAGATAATGGACTCTATAATTCTTTTTCAATTTCATATAGTGCAAGCATGAATATTTAATGGACATTAAATGATGGATTCAAATAAATTTCCAGCCATTGTCTTATTAATGGCCTTCATCAGTTAGACAATAGAGAGAATTATATGATGAATTGTTTTTTAAAAATATTTAAAGACATATACAATGAACATGTGCCTGAACCCAAAAACTTTTTAACAGCTATCTTAATATCAGAACTATATAATTATAGAAGCAAATAAGCTTGGGTTTAAAACCTTATAGTGTTATCATAAATATAAAGAATGTGAGGATGGTTTATGCATGTACATATATAATCTCAAAACTGTGCATGGATCAAGGTCAGTTGTTAAAAACTAAAGTGATAGTTTGATTCTCATTACCATAATTAGTATCTACTGATTACTCAGTTTTACAGTAAATAGCTTTAGAATAAGTACACTGAGAATCATGTATGATCATGTATGGTATTTTAATTTTTTCAAAAAAATTATATATCTTAGCAGTTAAATAAGAATCAGAAATAATTAAAAAAGACAGCAATGGTAATAGTGTCAAGTAAAAGACAACTATTATGAAACATTCTAGACTGTTTTAATGAATCTAATGATTAAACCTTACCCAAAAATATTAAACATGTTATGTAATATGTCTGTGTTATTACAATTTAAACATTGAGATCTATCTAAGCATGACAAATTACTATTGATAAAACACAGACATATTAATAAACTTAGATATGTCTAGTGATAACAAGAAATACATTTTATTTGAATTATAAATTTAAAGAAGGCATAGGAATCAAGTTTTTATAAACAATGATACATTAAAACATTCAGGTTAATCAAAGACTCATTGGATATCATTTGATACTCTTGAATATTCTAAAATGCATTACATAGGGCAAAAAATGAAGTTTGATACATGTCATGATCAGTATTTTTCTGAAATGAACTATTATTTTTAGGTGTAGATAATGGTTAATATTAGCAAAAGCCTCTTAAATTTGTGTAGTAATAGTGATTAAAGATGTCTGAGTGCTTATGTGCAAAAAAGTATAATCTTCTAGTCTTGAGATAATTTCCTTATATGTATATAATATTGTGGATGGAAACTACTCTTCACACGTGCTATAAAATCGACACAGACTCTCCTGTCAGTAAATATTTTATAAGCACAGATAGTCCATCTATGCTTAGAACTTACTCTTTAAATAAACCAACCTCTATTTACCGTGCTCTAATTTAGAATTTGACCTTATTGTGAGACTGATGTTCAATCAGCAGATTACTTGCACAGAGTCAGATTATATAACACAGAAAAAAAGAAAGTTTTGCATTTTTAACGACCTGCCACGCTTAACTTTATTATTTGATATACATGTAATAATTAATAATATAGCAATTTATACGCCTACAAAATATTGTGGAAGAAAACTATATATATATATATATATATATCATTTGAAATGATTAAATTTCATATTTAAAAATTATCTATAGTATGGTCTAATTAAAAATATTAATCAGTCTTAAGCAAAACTGACAAATATTCGAGATATAAAATGTATTTAAAAATGTAAAGAAAAAGTGTTGTGGACATTATATATTTAGAAAAATATAAACAAATATACAAACCTGATTAAAAGTCAGGTACAATTAGATGAAAAATGATCATTATTAGATGATTGGAAACTTTATAAGTGTAATTATAGTATTTTTTATAGATTTAATTTATAGATGGTTAACTTGGATACTAATATGTTTACATTTATTTATTAATCTCTGTATATATTTATTTTTTACTTTTAAAAATTTTAATGTATTATAATTTGAATGATGTTCCCTGAGTGAGATTGCTATAGAATAGTTTGGCATATGATGATTAAGTTTTCTATAAAGAATGTTTAAAATAAATTTTATTCATTTTTAAATTGCTTATTATTAATTTTTTTAAGCTGATTTTTAAGTGGCTTCAGCTATGTACTCCATTTTATACAACTGATACACATATCTACACACATGTGAAAAAGATAAATGATCTCCAATATACATATTTCATGCTGAAACAGCACTCATTAGTTGTCTAAATCACCATATTCCACACAAATATCCTCTTCAAACATTAATGGATGTTTCAATATTCTCCATCCTCCAACACTTCAGTGATCCATATTATTGAAAATATGATGATGGAATGCTCAAAGTTCTTGTTGTTGCAAATATTATTGCTATATCCATGATGACTTTAAATCACTTTGACTGATCTCATATAGGACCTTAATATATCTATTTAAATACATTGAAGAGTGTTGGAAGAATACAGGCTGAATGTGTAATATTAAAATAGATAAGTATGTCTATTTTAAACTTAATTTAAATAGAGTAGACTTGAATGCAGATTTCCAAGTCCCCTAGAGTTATGCTCTTCATATTATACAACAGATACACATGACTACATAAATGTAAAGATAAATACTCTCCAATAAATGTATTTTGTATTGAATCAGCACACATTAATTGGTACATATAACCATCTCCCACACATATATACAACAAGTCCCTTCTCATTGCAATAAGTTCAGTATAGACAATATACTTATATTTAAAAATAACATATTCAGCATGTTTTTGCCCATTCCAATTTAGTGTATTTAAATGGACATATTAAGGCCCTATACATCCAGGGTCAAGTGACTTTAAGTCAGCATGGATATAACATTAAATTGGCATCAACAATGGCTTTAAGTGTCCCATTATTGGACTTTAAATGATATGGATAGCTGAAAAGTTGGAGGATAGAGAAGATTGAAGCTTGTCCATTAAAGTTTGAAGATTTTCTATCTTAACATAAACTGAGCACTGAAAGTATATACGTGTGGAAGATAGTGATCTGAACTAATTGATGAGTGCTGGTTTAGCACATATATATATATATATATATATATATATATATATATATATATATATATATATATATATATATATATATATATATATATATATATATATATATATATATATATAACACCACCTGGGTCTCATTTTATGCAGATTATTTTCAAGCAATTTTGAAGTTATGTGATTCATTTTTTTCTTAATATCTTTCATATATCACTATATTTATTAGATATCAAGAAATTTAAATTATTAATAACTTATTTTGACTTGAAATCCTTTTTTTTTCAAAGATATAACATTATATTAGCAGCTAATGTGAATATGGCCTGAAGCTGTATTTAGAATCTTAGCTTCTATATAAATAACCTACTTATACTAATGAGTAAATAATAATAATAGATTTATACTTATGTATAAAAATATCGCAATAAATATTCAAAAATTGTAAACTTTTAAGATATATTTTGTTAGATATAACAAATATAAAAATATTTAGATTGTTAAAATAAATATCAAAGATTTTATTAATTTTTTAAAACTGAAAATAATCTTTCTAATGATAATATATGATCTTTTTGTTTTGATTGCAATCTCATTTTTTAATATAAAAACAGCAAACCATTAACAAAGCACAAGACTAAAAGTGGTGCTACTTGTACACATATCATGAATCCAATTCACAAATTAAATAGCAGTAATGATTAAAATATGTATGAAAAATGTAAAGTTAAATACTGTAGTTAATAAAAAAAGTAAAAAAAAAGTTTGTCTTGTATTAATTTTTTCAAATAGTTGAAATTTTTTATTAGTCATACTTTATTTCTTTATTATTTTAATGCTAATTTTAAAGTAATTTTTCTTTGTTGCTTTGCTTTTATGCGATTTTTGAAAATTACTGGAACATATCCCCCATTTTTCAAGGTAAGTTAAGTCTATTTTTGTGTTATTTCTTTTGTGTGTGTTTTATGAGGAACCTATCTACCACCTAAAATGAGATCCAGGTGTATATATATTATAATAAAAATAATAATTTTAACTGTAATAAACTATTGTAAACAATCCTAAAATCTGGAGAAGTACTTTCAGGTAATTTCTTAAACCTGCAGTTAAGGCAGGTTTAAGAAATTAACAGAAAGTACTTCTGGTGATTTAAGGATTGTTTATAATAGTTTATTACTATTAAATTTATTATTTTTATTATAATTACATATTTGTTTTAATTAACAGACATTTTATTTATATTTTATATATATATATATATATATATATATATATATATAAAATATAAATAAAATATATGTAAATATATAAAGTACATAGGTGCGACTCAATATATATATATTGTACCCTCACTTCTCGATATATGATATAATTTAAAATATGACTAGCTCAATTAAATCATTATGCTTGGCTAAAATATATATAACTATCTTTAATATATTTTTATAATACTATATCTTATTAGATTTATTATAACTTATCAAAAATTAATATAGTTCAATATTATGTACTAATTAAATAAGTATTTACTAAAATCATGAGACTATGAAGTGAAGTTACAATTGGTAATTGAATTTACATTGAATCAATGTCTTTCCAAGACACTGTCTCAATGGCATAAGAATACTATTACCTCTTTATTATCTCATTACTAACTCTACAGCACTCTTATGACTTTTATAAATGAACTATCTTTAATAATAATAGATAAATAAATCTCAATCTTTTATTAAGGAAATATAATTAAATAATCTCAGGTTCTTCTAATTATCTTAAAGTAATAATAATTCGTGCAGATAGGAATGATAAGGGATTTAATATCAAACCTAAATACACCTAACTTATTCTAATAACAATAACTAACAATAATAATCTTTAGTGTATAGCTTAATCTTATCTATTTTATTATACTATTAATCATTAAGAAAATAAGTAAATCATATACATGTCTTTCATTTCCATATAGTATCTTAATTTTAAAATATACTAAAATCTTATAATTTAACAATCTGTGGCAATAAATAATATTATACTCTTATATTGTGCATTATAATTACTTTGTGACCATTGTAATATTATATGTTAATGTCAATCAATTTCTATAAATTATATTAAGAAAATATTGTGTTTCTTTCTAAAAAATAATAATAATAATAAATTCATATTGTGCAAATATTATGTACATTCAAATTATCTGTTGTCAAATGCTGTGGTGTAAAATAATGAATTCGACACATTTTTAAAAACAACTTAACAAATTTATTTACATCAACTTTAACAAATAACTTATTTACACTATTTACATTACAAATGGAACTAAAGAAAATAAAACAAAAATAAGAAAAATAATAATACAAGATTTTTACACTGTTACTATTTCCATAATCATAAATAGATAATTTATACATTTCTTAAAATGTTCTATCAATAACATTTAATTAAGTTTATGACTTTAAATTTTAATAAACATCATTTGTCATCAATTAATACAAGAAAAGGTTTTATGTGAAATATCATTCATGTAGCATATATGTAAATAAACAGACTTTAATAATTAAAATGCTACTTCACTTAAGTCTTACTGCTATTTATATTATAATGTACTAGTATGTATTACATTTACTATCAGTCTTACTCAAAGATCAATTAATGTATAAACTGATATAACTTTGTAATATAATAACAATTATTGATTATAATTATTTATTTCATTCCGATGTAATTTCATACTACATGTCTTACCAAAATATGCAATACGTATATGTTCTTTTAAAATAATATTTTAAATTATTCAACAATTTCAAATTTTATAAAGTATTATATTAAATAAAATTCTATGATTCTTTTCTATTTAAACTATTACTCTTCTTTACTTGTTATTCTTATTCCTTCCTAAAAAAACTTCTATCTACAAAAGTCATTTTAACCTTATTTAACTTCAGAAAAATAGATGACCAATTTTAAAAAAAATAATAATAACTATCCAAACTCTCTTATACCTCATCATCTATATACGATAAACCTTCAATCAAAATATAAATTTCTACATAAAATTAACTTAACTTATCTAATAAAATAAAATAAAATATAGATTTTTATATATCTCTTACTAACTTGAAAAGAAAAAAAAAATAAATAACTTACACTAATATAATAAATCTAATTCCTAATATTGTAACAGAAACATTAAAATTTATTCACGAAAGAATCATATAATTATTTCTAGGTTCTCATATTACGTTGTACTAAATTTACATCATCAATTTAAAGTATGCATATTAAAATAAAACTGTTATTACTAATATTATGCGTGTATATTCTTTAAATATTTATACATCCATTCAACAATCAAATAACATTTGGTTGATCTAAAGAAAACATAGCAAATACATCAAATTATTATTATTACATAATTTTTTACCATAAATGATACTTTAATGTACAGTCCGTCACACGATGTCCTCCAGGATTACAGTTTTACAAAATAATTTCACATTTACACTCAACAATTATTCTTTAAAATATTACGTGTTGTATAATTATAAAAATAAACTTTATGCAATGAAATGTTATATTAATATTTAGTTATTTTTTTAAAAAAATGTAAATGTACCTTTCCTATCTTTAATAAATCAATAATTAATTAAATATTTATGTTAGTTAATAAATAAAAACATATTACATAAAATCCAACGGTGTCTTCTTTTCACCCATAATTGTTCTTTTTCCTAGGCACAAATTTTCACCAAACATTACTTCCTTTTCCGGTACATCACGTGTTTTTAAAAGTTTTTTATGAAAAAATGAAAAACGTTCTTTTTTTAAAATAAAATAAAAATAAAAGTCAGTTCCACCATAAGAATAAAATAATAATTAAAATAGTTTATAGGATCCGGATTCATTTCTTTAAGGAAAAAATATTATTATTTAAAAGTTATTATTTTTTAGAATTAGTCTATAGTTTATAAAGTTCTTATTTAATTATTTTAAAATTGACTTGGATATCCACGTATATTTTATTTGCGCATTCCTTAACAAATATTTAGGTAAGATTAATTTTAGATTCTTCTGTACGACCAGCGTTCAGACTTTCTAATATAATAATTTTTATTTATAGGTATTTCTCTGCCAATTAAATTTTTGATTTATTTGCCTTTTAAAACTGTCAAAATTTAGTCTTTTAAACCATAAAGACTTACAAGGCAAGTATTTATATAATTACTATTATTTATCATATCTTTACCAAGATATATACTTAAATTTATAATTTACAAATACTTTCTTCATAAAGAAGTATTTCTCATTCTTTTAAATATCTGTTTTATAAAAATTAATTACAATCAGCTTTTAAATTTATATAAGGTCCAACATATTACTTTTATGCATCTAGTAACTCTCCTAGTTAATCCAGCGTTTGTTAAATTTTTAGTATAAAGTCTCCAATACATTTTATCCTTATACGATGTTTTCATGACTATTTGATAGTAAATTGAGCTTCAATAGAAACGATCAATAGGAAATTATAATTAAATTAACACTGCATATTTGTCGGTAAACTTTTATAAATTATTTTAAAAACTACTCTCTTATAATTTTAAAACGATTATGAGAGCGTCTATAATTTTACTTAGCTATCTCTAATAGCACACTTTACTTTAAAAATTACAATCACAATCCCCCTCCGAACAATTGAACCTTGGTTTTATACCGGAAGAAACTCCCCACTTGATTGGTAAATTAAACAATCAACTTGCTAGCTTATTTACATATTTTACCAACAAGACAGAATTAAAAATAAATAATGACTTATTTAATATTTATTATTTATCACATTATTAAATTCTTAAATTAATCTTTATCATTTATTTAAATCCATTAAACATTTTTTTAAAATATACTTTCTTACTTTATTTCACTTTTAACTTTTATAAGATTATTTTTATAAACAAATTAAGTCTATTTTTATTCGTTATGTTTTTAAGCAGTATTTTAAAAATCAGATTTAATATTTCACATTAATTATTTTTATTTTTATCTCGTGATAGCCAATATAATATTTATAAATTTTTATAACAGAATTTTAAAATAGTTTTGCAACTTTACTAAAAAAAACTCCCAAGCATGTGTGTATGTGTCTAACTAACATCTGTTTTACAACACAGCTACAAACGCTTGTAATAATCTAAAAATAAACTAACAATTTCATTTTTTAAAAATAAATATTTTTAAAATAAATAATATATTATAACAATTTTTAAAATAATAATTCGATATTATTAAAATCAAATATTAATCTTCTATTATGTACTACTAATAATTAAAATATTTATATTCACTTATTAAATATTAATCTTTATCAACAATAAATATATGCATTTAATTTTAACTTGTCTTTTTTAAAACTTTTAACTTTAAACATTTATTTATTAAATTTATTAATGCAGTATTGATTATGGCCAGTTTTCCCAACCATATACTATTATCATCCCTATTGAAACGTCTCTCTCAAACATCAGCACAATTTTCACATATCAAATATTCATAGATTACTTTAATTACACTTTTTAAAAGATTGTTATAAATAAAATTAACATCATATAGCTAAATATATCTTAAATTTAAAATTTTTTAAATAGATTGATACAACAATTTATGGAGACCCATACAAAAGGGCACATATCCTCCTCCTTCGGATAAAAATTTTAAATTAACCATCTACCTTCATCTTCTTTAATCTACAATTATCATCTTCATTTTTCTTACCATTGAATATCATAATAAATCACTTTAACATGAAATTTTATAAAGCATTGGAACATCACATTAAAATCTCAACCAGAAAACACTTTTAAATAAAATCATCATACTTTCTTTTACTTTATAAAATTAAGTCTCACTTTTCCTTTATTTATATCTTTAATTAGGTCACTTTTTATTTCCCTAATCTTATTATGAAATATCAAATGTTTAAATTCCTTTAAATAACACCTTTTACACAAACTAAACTATAAATACATATTTCTATAGTTAACACTATCTTTTAAATCACATTTTGTATTTTACTTCCAAACTTGTTGCTAGTTTCATTAGCAGTTTTTAATGAATCATTATCTAATAAATCTAGACACTTTTCATCTAAAGAGATTAACTTTATCCCTGAAGATTTATTAATTTTATGATCACTACTACAATATTTATGAAAATTCTTAAATTCATCCATAACTCTTTTCATAAATTGATCTTTTATAAGATCTACTCACTCTTATCATATTATTCATTTCTCCCTAAATTAACATTTACTGACTTGATAATAAATTATTTCATTATATAAAAATATAATATCTGAACATCACACTAAAATCTTTACCCACACTACATCCTTTGAAAATTGTAATTCACACTTCAGAAGGATATGGAATTAAACTTCTTGCATTATAAGTTCCTTTCTCACCATCTGGTGTGGTTAACATAAATGCATTTTCACCTACTTTGCAAGATATTCTATATGGACCCTCATATAGACTAAGAAATTTTTTGAACTGATTTCTTTGAAGGTTGCTAACATGGAAAGACCTTTTTAATTTAATTTCTTATTACTAGCTTTATTAGCTGGTCTTTTTAAAATTGTGGTCACACCACTAGTAGAAGGCTGATTATTTTGATCATCATTTCTGTCCCTAAATGTATCAAATTTAACAAATTTTTTTAAGTGTGGAGACATCCTATCTCTACCTCTGTACTCAAATCTCCTTTTATATCCTGCAGAAGATCTCACACCAGTGTTAACATTAATATTTGCTAACGGATAATTATTTCTATCTTTGTTTATTTTAAATCTATTGTCCATAGATAATTCAGCTACTTCAAGAGCATCTAATACCTCTGATACTTCTTCTATTGAACCACGATCAGCAGCTATCAACAACTGTTCAACATTTTTAGGTAAGTTATGCCTTACAATTCTTACAATCTGTCCTTCTGATAATGGACAAGCAGTCAATGTTTTCAACCGAACAGCTTGATTTCTAAAAAAGCTTGTATAACTGCCTTTGCTGATATGGTATTTTTCTTGGGTAATTTGGTATCTAATGCAATCTTGTTTATCAGAGTTCCAAAAACTTCCAACAATAAAACATTTAAAGTCGCCGTAAGTTATTGGTTTCTCAAACAGTGATTGCCACCAATCTTTGGCAATTCCATACAAATGATTACTACAAACTGCCACTTTTTCTTTTTCTGACAATGAACATATGGAAAATAATTCGTCTAAATTATTTAAAAATTCTGAGGGATTTTCCATATACTCTCCTTTAAATGGTTTGACTTTCATAAAACGTAAAGCCATTGAATTATTTGCATTTCCTTCACAATTAACCACTTCTCTACTCGGTCTACTATCAATTTCTTTCACAACAGTATTTTCTGACTGATTACTATTACCCTTCCTTACCAATTCTACTTTATTTATTCGTGATGAATTAACATAATCTTCATATGCCTTATCACTTATTTTCCCTTTTAATACTTCTGTCTTTGTATTATTTACATTTTTTATCTCTATTTGGTCATACATCTGTTGAAATTTTCCCTCTAAATCCATTTGTTCAAGCACTTGCTTAACATACCCTTTCTGTTCCTTTCTAAATTCATCCAAATTTTTATCTAAGATTTCTTTATACTTATCATTATTTAGTTCTAACATACCTGCATGCTCTTTTATATCATTTTGCATACGTTTTAAATTCTCTCCTACCTTTGATCGATATTTATGTTCATCGATTCTTTTAACATCTAGATCCTTAAATTTTTCAATTAGTTCCTTCTCTATTTCATCCTTTATATCTCCTTTAGTCTGAACTATTGCACTCCTAACACTTTTAATATCTTCACTAACATTATTAACATGGCTTTTAACCTCACAAATCTCACTATCAACCTTCAATTTATAGCTATCAATTTTTAAAGTTAAATCATTATTATTGATCCTACATTGATCAATAGATTCTGCTATTTGATCTTTCAAACTTTTAATCGTACTCTCTGAAAATTCACAAAATCTTCTTTCCAACAATTCCTGATTTTTATCATCAATTTTTATTACTTCTAACTTTAAAGATTCAACTACTTCTTCATTTTTACTAAACTTTATATCCAGATTATTAATTTTATCTTCCACATCTTTTTTAAAATTCTTTACAATTTCAGAATTATCATCAATCTTTTTATTTATATTGTCTATACAAAATTTGATTTCTTCTCTATCTTTACTTAAGTCTTCTTTAACTTCTTTAATATTTTCCTCAAGAGATTCTACTTTTATATTATTCTTATTTATATACTCTCTAAGAGTATCAAACTTCATATTCATATCTTCTTTAAAAGACTCAAATCTTATACTATTTTTATGACTCTCCTCTTTCATTTCTTCTTTAATATAATTACTCTCCTTTTTCATTTCTTCTTTAATATAATTACTCTCCTCTTTCATTTCTTCTTTAATAGCATCAAATCTAATACTATTTTTATGACTCTCCTCTTTCATTTCTTCTTTAATAGCATCAAATCTAATACTATTTTTATGACTCTCCTCTTTCATTTCTTCTTTAATATAATTACTCTCCTCTTTCACTGAATTAATAATACCTTGACTCATTAATTCAAAATGCTTCATAAAATCAAACATTGAGAAGTTCTCTATATCTTTCTCAGTTTTTATTACTTCTTTCTCTACTGTTTTAAAAATTATCTCTTCCTCCTCCTCTATTTCACTATCCATATTTTGAGTATTTTCTAATATTGTCTCAAAATCTACTAATTTCTCCCCTTCTTTTCTCTCCTCACAACTATTATCCTCAACAATAAAATTAGACATCTCAACCTCTAAATCTTTATCCCAGTTATTCATTTCTATATTTTTTTAAAATTCAATTCTATTAGTATGCAGTACTTATTATCAATATTTCAAAAATAATAATTCCCTATCAACCTTTCCATCTCCACTCAATTCACTTCTACAATCAATCACAAAACATCATCTTTGAAAACTCTACACTATTTATTATAAACTAATTATATAACTACGAATAACAAAATTGTGTCATGTCATTAATTTTCACACCTATGATCCACAGACAATTTGCACATAATATATTATATTAAATATACATTTTAAAATATCTTAAGAATTGACATGGTCATATTACAAAATAATTATTTGCCACATTTTCATCATTTACATATTTATTTGCTTATTAATTTAAAATTAACCTAGTATTTAATTTTTTAAATAATCATATTATAGATACCACATGAAAATATAACAACTTTACTAATAAGATTTTTATTTTAATTTTACAATTAACATCTAATCAATTATAACTACTATTATAAAAATACTAAACTATTTATATTTAATAAATATACTAATCATTAATTCCTAAATTATACATTTTAACCCATACACTATTTTTACTAACAAATCTATACCTATCACTCTATTCCCCTAACATATACCAACCCTGAAATTATGTATATCCTAATCCTTAACTAAATATCTAAGCCTACAACGTTTGGGCGCCAAAATCCTAACTACCGTTTGTACCCTCACTTCTCGATATATGATATAATTTAAAATATGACTAGCTCAATTAAATCATTATGCTCGGCTAAAATATATATAACTATCTTTAATATATTTTTATAATACTATATCTTATTAGATTTATTATAACTTATCAAAAATTAATATAGTTCAATATTATGTACTAATTAAATAAGTATTTACTAAAATCATGAGACTATGAAGTGAAGTTACAATTGGTAATTGAATTTACATTGAATCAATGTCTTTCCAAGACACTGTCTCAATGGCATAAGAATACTATTACCTCTTTATTATCTCATTACTAACTCTACAGCACTCTTATGACTTTTATAAATGAACTATCTTTAATAATAATAGATAAATAAATCTCAATCTTTTGTTAAGGAAATATAATTAAATAATCTCAGGTTCTTCTAATTATCTTAAAGTAATAATAATTCGTGCAGATAGGAATGATAAGGGATTTAATATCAAACCTAAATACACCTAACTTATTCTAATAACAATAACTAACAATAATAATCTTTAGTGTATAGCTTAATCTTATCTATTTTATTATACTATTAATCATTAAGAAAATAAGTAAATCATATACATGTCTTTCATTTCCATATAGTATCTTAATTTTAAAATATACTAAAATCTTATAATTTAACAATCTGTGGCAATAAATAATATTATACTCTTATATTGTGCATTATAATTACTTTGTGACCATTGTAATATTATATGTTAATGTCAATCAATTTCTATAAATTATATTAAGAAAATATTGTGTTTCTTTCTAAAATAATAATAATAATAAATTCATATTGTGCAAATATTATGTACATTCAAATTATCTGTTGTCAAATGCTGTGGTGTAAAATAATGAATTCGACACATTTTTAAAACAACTTAACAAATTTATTTACATCAACTTTAACAAATAACTTATTTACACTATTTACATTACAAATGGAACTAAAGAAAATAAAACAAAAATAAGAAAATAATAATACAAGATTTTTACACTGTTACTATTTCCATAATCATAAATAGATAATTTATACATTTCTTAAATGTTCTATCAATAACATTTAATTAAGTTTATGACTTTAAATTTTAATAAACATCATTTGTCATCAATTAATACAAGAAAAGGTTTTATGTGAAATATCATTCATGTAGCATATATGTAAATAAACAAACTTTAATAATTAAAATGCTATTTCACTTAAGTCTTACTGCTATTTATATTATAATGTACTAGTATGTATTACATTTACTATTAATATTACTCAAAGATCAATTAATGTATAAACTGATATAACTTTGTAATATAATAACAATTATTGATTATAATTATTTATTTCATTCCGATGTAATTTCATACTACATGTCTTACCAAAATATGCAATACGTATATGTTCTTTTAAAATAATATTTTAAATTATTCAACAATTTCAAATTTTATAAAGTATTATATTAAATAAAATTCTATGATTCTTTTCTATTTAAACTATTACTCTTCTTTACTTGTTATTCTTATTCCTTCCTAAAAAACTTCTATCTACAAAAGTCATTTTAACCTTATTTAACTTCAGAAAAATAGATGACCAATTTTTAAAAAAAAATAATAACTATCCAAACTCTCTTATACCTCATCATCTATATACGATAAACCTTCAATCAAAATATAAATTTCTACATAAAATTAACTTAACTTATCTAATAAAATAAAAATAAAATATAGATTTTTATATATCTCTTACTAACTTGAAAAGGAAAAAAAAAATAACTTATACTAATATAATAAATCTAATTCCTAATATTGTAACAGAAACATTAAAATTTATTCACGAAAGAATCATATAATTATTTCTAGGTTCTCATATTACGTTGTACTAAATTTACATCATCAATTTAAAGTATGCATATTAAAATAAAACTGTTATTACTAATATTATGCGTGTATATTCTTTAAATATTTATACATTCATTCAACAATCAAATAACATTTGGTTGATCTAAAGAAAACATAGCAAAATACATCAAATTATTATTATTACATAATTTTTTACCATAAATGATACTTTAATGTACAGTCCGTCACACGATGTCCTCCAGGATTACAGTTTTACAAAATAATTTCACATTTACACTCAACAATTATTCTTTAAAATATTACGTGTTGTATAATTATAAAAATAAACTTTATGCAATGAAATGTTATATTAATATTTAGCTATTTTTTTTTAAAAAAAATGTAAATGTACCTTTCCTATCTTTAATAAATCAATAATTAATTAAATATTTATGTTAGTTAATAAATAAAAAACATATTACATAAAATCCAACGGTGTCTTCTTTCACCCATAATTGTTCTTTTTCCTAGGCACAAATTTTCACCAAACATTACTTCCTTTTCCGGTACATCACGTGTTTTTAAAAGTTTTTATGAAAAAATGAAAAACGTTCTTTTTTTTAAAAATAAAATAAAAATAAAAGTCAGTTCCACCATAAGAACAAAATAATAATTAAAATAGTTTATAGGATCCGGATTCATTTCCTTTAAAGGAAAAAAATTATTATTTAAAAGTTATTATTTTTTAGAATTAGTCTAATAGTTTATAAAGTTCTTATTTAATTATTTTAAAATTGACTTGGATATCCACGTATATTTTATTTGCGCATTCCTTAACAAATATTTAGGTAAGATTAATTTTAGATTCTTCTGTACGACCAGCGTTCAGACTTTACTAATATAATAATTTTTTTTTATAGGTATTTCTTTACCCATTAAATTTCCAATTTATTTGCCTTTTAAAACTGTCAAAATTTAGTCTTTTAAACCATAAAGACTTAACAAGGCAAGTATTTATATAATCATTATTATTTACCATCTTTACCAAGATATATACTTAGATTTATAATTTACAAATACTTTCTTCATAAAGAAGTATTTCTCATTCTTTTAAATATCTGTTTTATAAAAATTAATTACAATCAGCTTTTAAATTTATATAAGGTCCAACATATTACTTTTATGCATCTAGTAACTCTCCTAGTTAATCCAGCGTTTGTTAAATTTTTAGTATAAAGTCTCCAATACATTTTATCCTTATACGATGTTTTCATGACTATTTGATAGTAAATTGAGCTTCAATAGAAACGATCAATAGGAAATTATAATTAAATTAACACTGCATATTTGTCGGTAAAACTTTTATAAATTATTTTAAAAACTACTCTCTTATAATTTTAAAACGATTATGAGAGCGTCTATAATTTTACTTAGCTATCTCTAATAGCACACTTTACTTTAAAAATTACAATCACAATCCCCCTCCGAACAATTGAACCTTGGTTTTATACCGGAAGAAACTCCCCACTTGATTGGTAAATTAAACAATCAACTTGCTAGCTTATTTACATATTTTACCAACAAGACAGAATTAAAAATAAATAATGACTTATTTAATATTTATTATTTATCACATTATTAAATTCTTAAATTAATCTTTATCGTTTATTTAAATCCATTAAACATTTTTTTAAAATATACTTTCTTACTTTATTTCACTTTTAACTTTTATAAGATTATTTTTATAAACAAATTAAGTCTATTTTTATTCGTTATGTTTTTAAACAGTATTTTAAAAATCAGATTTAATATTTCACATTAATTATTTTTATTTTTATCTCGTGATAGCCAATATAATATTTATAAATTTTTATAACAGAATTTTAAAATAGTTTTGCAACTTTACTAAAAAAACTCACAAGCATGTGTGTATGTGTCTAACTAACATCTGTTTTACAACACAGCTACAAACGCTTGTAATAATCTAAAAATAAACTAACAATTTCATTTTTTAAAAATAAATATTTTTAAAATAAATAATATCTTATAACAATTTTTAAAATAATAATTCGATATTATTAAAATCAAATATTAATCTTCTATTATGTACTACTAATAATTAAAATATTTATATTCACTTATTAAATATTAATCTTTATCAACAATAAATATATGCATTTAATTTTAACTTGTCTTTTTTAAAACTTTTAACTTTAAACATTTATTTATTAAATTTATTAATGCAGTATTGATTATGGCCAGTTTTCCCAACCATATACTATTATCATCCCTATTGAAACGTCTCTCTCAAACATCAGCACAATTTTCACATATCAAATATTCATAGATTACTTTAATTACACTTTTTAAAAGATTGTTATAAATAAAATTAACATCATATAGCTAAATATATCTTAAATTTAAAATTTTTTTAATAGATTGATACAACAATTTATGGAGACCCATACAAAAGGGCACAATATATATATATATATATATATATATATATATATATATATATATATTCATATATATATATATATATATATATATATATATATATATATATATATAATTTTTGGGATATTCAATGTGGTAATATAGCTAAAAAGCTGATGTTTCTGTACAATAACAAATACCTTTTTCAAAGCATTCTCTTTTTCAAATCATATGAATGCATGTGAGATTTAAAATTGTTTTTATCTTTTTGTTTCTCTTCGTACTAAAATTCTATTATTTTATTTTGTCCTCCGATAGCTTCTTCTAAATGTTGTTAATCTTTTTTAATTCACACCTTTCGTTTATGCTCTTGGATCTTTTAAAAATCTCTATAGCTTATCTTAGCAGAGATTACTAAGAGAAGCTATAGAGATTTATAAAAGGCCCAAGAGCATAGATGAAAGATGTGAATTAAAGAAGATTAACAACATTTAAAAGAAGGTATTGATGGCCAGACATTGCTAAGAAAACCTATAGAGATTTTTAAAAGGCCCAAGACAGTAAATGAAAAATGTGAATTAAAGAAGATTAACAACATTTGGAAAAAGCTATTGGAGGACAAAATAAAATTTAAAACTTCTCATCCAATAGAATTTCAGTATGAGGAGAAACAAAAAGATAAAAACGATTTTAAATCTTACACACATTCGCATGATTTGAGAAAGAGAATGCTTTGAAAAAAATACTTGTTATTGTACTGAAACATCAGCTTTTTAGCTATTTTACCACATGGAATACCCCAAAAATAACAATATATATATAAATGCATGCATGTGTGTAGAAGAAAGATGATTGTCATTACAGGTATATGATCACCCAATTCAAAAATAGTATTTTCAAATAATTTTTTAATATATAATCGTTAAAATCAATCAACATTTGGGTAATCCCAATATCAATAACTGTCAACAAGCTCAACCTGTTGTCAACTTGTTATGCATTTTATAAGATATGTAGACTCTAAATTAATTAAGGAAAAACATAAAACTGATTTTAGACTTCATATAACAGCTTACAATCACAGAGATAGAATCTGATATTATGAAAGAAAATGGAATAAAAAAATCAACAGTATTATACATTTTTTAAATACAAAATTTAAAAAGTGAATAAAAATCATTTGAATGTAGCCATTTTCAAAAATACAAAATGTTTATAAAGCTAAAACAAACAGTACTTGAATGTATGTAAATAAAGACGATGAAGACTATATATGTGAGACTAATATTTCAAAGCTTTAAAAATTATATGGTCTAGGAATCATCAATAAAGTCTTCAAAGGTAGCAATACATTTCAATACATTTACATAGAAATCATATGTATTCTTAAAATAAAAAGACATTATTACTCAATTTCCCTTTGCATATCAGAAAATGACTATCTTAAATAAATATTTGGGATAAAAACATTGATTTTTGAGGTCCTTTATTTTAATTATGCAGTTTAAATAAATAATGCTATAGTCATTCTATAAACTTTCATTTTGTTTAAACTATAAAGTATAATTTAATGTTATTACAAATAAATCTATCTAGCTAGCCATTTTGATACTTCAAGAAATAATAAAATAAAAATTGTAAATTAAGTCGAATGTATGTTGTTACAAATATATTGATGAGAGAAAACTGGTTGTGATTTAGATGTTATAAAATCTAAAAATGAATTGACCATTCACTTATTATTTTATCAAAATATTGAGCTGATGTATAAAGAGATGCTATAAAAATGTGGAAACTTTATTACCATATGCAATATTAATTAAATAATCTAGACTTGATCTTAAATATTTATCAAAAGTGATAATTTATGAATAAAAAAAAGAATGTAGACATTGGTTTATACATAATAAATACTTATGATGAAAAATGCTTCTCCATATATATGCATATGTATACATACACTCACACAAGCAAGCAGATGTCTGGTCAAAACCAAGAACAAATATTTCTTTATTATAAGTGGTAAATACTCATTAGTTATTATCTTATTGGTAAAAATTAATTGATAAGCTTATATTTAGAACTACATCATATATATATATATATATATATATTGTACCCTCACTTCCCGATATATATATATATATATAACTTAAATATGACTAGCTCAATTAAATCATTATGCTCGGCTAAAATATGTATAACTATCATTAATATATTTTTATAATACTATATCTTATCAGATTCATTATAACTTACCAAAATTAATATAGTTCAATATCATGTACTAATTAAATAAGTATTTATTAAAATCATGAGACTATGAAGTGAAGTAACAAGTGGTAATTGAATTTACATTGAGCTAATGTCTTCCCAAGACTCTATCTCAATGGCATAAGAATACTATTACCTCTTTATTATCTCATTACTACATCTACAGCACTCTTATGTCTTTTATAAAAATTAACTAACTTCAATAATAATAATAAATAAATCTCAATCTTTTATTAAGGAAATATAATTAAATAATCTCAGGTTCTTTTAATTATTTTAAAGTAATAATATTTCTTGCAGATAGGCATGATAAAGGATTTAATATCAAACCTAACTACACCTAACTTATCATAATAATAATAACTAACAATAATAATTTCTAGTGTATAAATTAATCTTATCTATTTTATTATACTATTAATCATTAAGGAAATAAGTGAATCATCTACATGTCTTTCATTTTCATATAGTACCTTAATTTAAAAATTATACTAAAATCTTATAATTTAATAATATGTGGCAATAAATAATATTATACTCTTATATTGTGCATTATAATTACCTTGTGACCATTATAATATTATATGTTAATGTCAATCAATTTCTATAAATTATATTAAGAAAATACTGTGTTTCTTTTTAAAATAATAATAATAAATTCATATTGTGCAAATATTATGTTTATTCAAATTATCTGTTGTCAAATGCTGTGGTGCAAAATAATGAATTCGACACATTTTTAAACAACTTAAACAAATTTATTTACATCAACTTTAATAAACAACTTATGTACATTATTTACATTACAAGTGGAAACCAAAGAAAATAAAAAATAAGAAAAATAATAATACAAGATTTTTACACTGTTACTATTTCCATAAACATAAATAGATAATCCATACATTTTTAAATGTTCTATCAGTAACGTTTAATTAAGTTTATGAACTTAAATTTTAATAGATACATTATCATCAGTTATTACAAAAGAAGACTTTCATGTAAAATATCACTTATGTAGCATATGTAAAATAAACAAACTTTAACAATTAAAATGCTACTTCACTTAAGTATTATTGCTATTTCTCTTATAATGTACTAGTATGTATTACATTTACTATTAGCATTAATTAAATATCAACTAATGTAGAGACTGATATAACTTTGTAATATAATGACATTTATTGATTATATAATTATTTACTTCATTCTGATGTAATTTCATAATGTATGTCTTACCAAAATATGCAATACATATATGTTCTTTTCTTAAAATAATATTTAAAATTATTCAACAATTTCAAATTTTATAAAGTATTATATTAAATAAAATTCTATGATTCTTTTCTATTTAAACTACTACTCTTCTCTACTCGTAATTCCTATTCCTTCCTAATAAAATTCTATCTACAAATATCATTTGACCTTATTTAACTTCAGTAACAGCTTACCAATTTTTAAAAAATAATGACTATCCAAACTATCTTATACCTCATCATCGATATACGATAAACCCTTCAAACAAAATATAAATTTCTATATAAAATTAATTTAACTTATCTAATAAAAAAAAATAAAATATAGATATTTTTACCTCTTACTAACTTGAAAGATAATATAAATAATTCATACTAATATAATAAATCAAGTTCCTAATATTGTAACAGAAAACATTAAAACTTATTCACGAAAGAATCATATAATTATTTATGGATTTCTCTTATTACGTTATAATAAATTTATATCATAAATTTAAAGTATGCATATTAAAATAAAACTATTATTACTAATATTATGCATGTATATTCTTTAAATATTTATACATTCATTCACAATCAAATAATATTTGGTTGATCTAAAGAAAACAAAGCAAAATACATCAAATTATTACTATTATATAATTTTTACCATAAATGATACTCCAATTTATAATCCGCCACACGATGTCCTCCAGGATTACAGTTTTACAAAATAATTTCACATTTATACTCAACAATTATTCTTTAAAATATTACGTGTTGTATAATTATATAAAAATAAACTTTATGAAATTAATTGTTATATTAATATTTAGTTACTTTTTTTTTTTAAAAAAAATGTACCTCTCTTATCTTTAATAAATAATTAAATATCTATGTTAGTTAAGAAAAACAAAAATATGTTACATAAATCCAATGTTGTCTTCTTTCCACCCATAATTGTTCTTTTTTCCTAGGCACAAACTTTTACCAACATCACTTCTTTTTCCGGTACATCACGTGTTTAAACAGTTTTTACGAAATAAATGAAAACGTTTTTTTTTTTAAAAAAATAAAATAAAATAAGTTCCACCATAAGAAACAAAATAATAATTAAAATAGTTTATAGGATCCGGATTCATTTCTTTAAAGAAAAATTATTTAAAAAAAAGTTATTACTTTCCTCGTATTAATCAATAGTTTATAATGTTCTTATTTAATTATTCTGAATTGACTTGGATATCCACGTATACTTATTTGCGCATTCTTTAACCAATATTTAGGTAAGATTAATTTCTAAATTCTTCTGTACGACCAGCGTCCAGACTTTACTATATAATATTTTATTTACAGGTATTTTTTACCAATTAAATTTCCGATTTGTTTGCCTTTTAAAACTATCGAAATCTAGTCTTTTAAACCACAAAGACTTAACAAGGCAAGTACTTCTGCAATTATTATTAATTATCATATCTTTACCAAGATATATACTTAAATTTGTAATTTAAAAATACTTTCTTCATAAAGAAGTATTTATCTTTCTTTAAAATATTTGTTTATAAAAATTAATTATAATCAACTTTTAAATTCATATAATGTCCAATATATTACTTTTATCCAACTAGTAATCCTCCTAGTTAATCCAGCATTTGTTATATTTTTAGTATAAAGTCTCCAATACATTTTATCCTTATACGATGTTTTCATGATTATTTGATAGTAAATTGAGCTTCGATAGAGACAATCAATAGGGAATTATAAATAAATTAGCACTGCATATTTAACGGTAAAACTTTTATAAATTATTTAAAACTACTCTCTTATAATTTTAAAACGATTACGAGAGCGTCTATAATTTTACTTAGCTATATCTAATAGCACACTTCACTTAAAAGAAATCATAATCATAATCCCCCCTGAACAATTGAACCTTGGTTTTATACCGGAATACATTCCCCACTTGATTGGTAAATTAAACAATCACCTTGCTAGCCTATTTACATATTTTACCAACAATACAGAATTAAAAATAAATAATGACTTATTTAATATTTATTATTTATTACATTATTAAATTCTTAAATGGATCTTTATCATTTATTTAAATCCATTAAACATTTTTTTAAAATATATTTTTTACTTTATTTCACTTTTAACTTTTATAAGACTATTTTTTAAACAAACTAAGTCTATTTTTATACGTTACGTTTTTTTAAACAGTATTTTAAAAATCAGATTTAATATTTCACATTAATTATCTTTATTTTTATCTCGTGATAGCCAATATAATATTTATAAATTTTATAATAGAATTTTAGAACAGTTTTGCAACTTTACTATAAAACTTACAAGCATGTGTGTACATATGTCTATCTATCATCGGTTTTACAACACAGATACAAACGCTTGTAATTATCTAAAAATAAATTAACAACAACTTTAAAATAATAATTCGATATTATTAAAATCAAATATTAATCTTCTATTATATACTATCAATAATTAAAATATTTATATTCACTTATTAAATATTAATCTTTATCAACAATAAATATATGCATTTAATTTTAACTTATCTTTTTAACTTTTAGCTTTAAACATTTATTTATAAAACTTATTAATGCAGTATTGATCATGGCCAGTTTTCCCAACCCTATAATATTATCATTTTTTATTGAAACGTCTCTCTCAAACATTAACACAATTTCACATATCAAATATTCATAGATTACTTTAATTAAACTTTTTGAAAGATTATCATAATAAAATCAACATCATATAGCTAAATATATCTTAAATTTAAAATTTTTAATAAATTGATACAACAATTCATGGCGACCCATACAAAAGGGCACAATATATATATATATATAATATATATTGAAATATATTTATATAGTGGGTATCAGTATATATATATATATATATATACTGAGACCCACTATTAAATATATTTAAACATTCCCTTATTTACACAAAGAAGAATAGAATATAAAGTTGTAACAGATAATACATTTACACAGTGTTCATGTTAAAGAACATACTTTTATTTTTATTTTGGCATCATATTTGACAAAAATAGCTTTAATACTATTATTAAAAATATTAAGTTTTGTAATTGCATAATTTCTTTAAAATTTGAAAACAAACACTATGTATATAATAACCTTTATTTAAATATAGAAGAGTATTTTAATAAATTTCTATCTGAGTGCATTATATTTTTTACTCCATATGTTGAAATTCCCTTATATCTAGAAATATTTGCAAAGGAGATAATTATTTGTTTTGAATGGAAGGATTTGCTTAATTGTTTGTACAAAACGAAAGATTAAAGATTATTATAAGATATTAGTATTATATTGCACTGTATCTCATTGCTCCAGTTCTTTATATCAATTATTCTGCCATATTTATTTTTCTTTGTCCAGAAATTACCGAATAATTTGACACAGTGTCATTTTGTATTCCTGTCTTTATTTTGTTATAAAAGAATATTGATAGTTTATTACTATTACTTTGTAAATATAGTTGAAGATTATATAATATGTGGTATGTGAATAAAACAAAAGTAGTAGATAATACCTAATAAGACCCAATAAAGTATACCTGATTTTTTTATTTTTATTTTATAATATTTAATAATTAATACAACTCAATGAATAATTGTAAACCATAGAGCTTCCAGAAAAAGTATATAAACCCAAAGATTCTATATCAAATCTGATGACAAATTCACTGTGTAGGATTAATCCATTTTAAAATATCAAGATACACAATTCTGTGTTGTTTTCATATATATTTTTTTAAAAAAAGATGGTATATTTTGGAGGAATGTAACATTTTAATGTTATGATTTATAATTAAAAATACATTTAAATACTGGTTCATTTAAAATTCCACCAAATTAAGAAATAGCTTTTATATCTAAATTTCAACCTTATTAATCTTTAATTATGTATTCCATTTTTAATATATGATGAAACTTTCCTGACACTAATAACTCATCATCGTATATTTATTTATACAAAAAATCTATTAAATCTTGTATAAATGAATAAAATGAAAGAATTATGAGCTGTCACTCACTATTAATTCAAACCATTAAATTCAATCTCAGCTCTCCAGTTGTTTTTAATTCTTATAGAAAACCAATGTGACAAAAAAGGCAAATTTTACAATATTATCTAAGTTTAGAGGCCAAATCATGATAATTAATAATGATTATATATATATATATATATATATATTTATTTATTTATTAGATGATAATAATGTATGTGTGTGAACAATATGTCCTACATGAATGCATCTTCTCTTTTCTATTATTTATTATTTACATTTTTTTAAAAATCAGAAGCCATGTTTTGTTTCCTTTTTTTTATTAAATAATTAACAGTAATTAATCAAAATATTTGTAAAATAATGGTAATAAAACTGATCAATAAGTATAGTTTTAGAAGCAAAAACACCTTACTTGTTGAGACAATTTTTAGAAATATTTAGAAAACAATAAAATAAACATCCGTTTGAATAATAAAGGAGACAACTGTTTAAAATCAATTAGTTGACAATTTTTCTTCTCTATTCAGTGAAATAAAATGAATTGAACCTTAAAATCCATGAGGACTTAAAACAATGAAAATGTGAGCTAAGAATACAGAGGAAATTTTGTTGAAAAAAAAAAACAGACAAATGTAACACTAATAATTCCCATAATACTTGTCAATTAACTTTACAGGCTAGAAGATCAACAACTCCATTAAGCAATATTCAAATATATCCTCTTAAAAACTATTATTGAAAACTTTTTTTTTTTTTTTACATTGTATCTTTTTTACGTATTGATTAATTTTACAAAGTAAATAATTATATTTTCTCTGATCACTTTTACATTGCTATATTTTATTATTCATTTTATCAATCTTACAGTTTCAACTGACCAGCACTTTTTTTAGGACTAAAATTTATAAATGAGTATATAAATGTAGATTATCCAAACAATATAAACAATGCACATTAAAGAGGAATAATTTCACCTTTTTAACATATGCACCTTATTGATTTGTATAATTGCTCAATAATGCTGTGTTGAGCATAGGGAAAAATCTCAACACAAACACAAGATTGAGACTTTATAAAGATATTGTAAATTTAATTATAATTATGTATTATTATTTTTATAGCAATGACATATTTTCAAATATCTATACTTTATTTTATACCATAAAAAATTAAAGATAGATTGGCCAATATATGGCATTTTTTCACATACTTCTTAATATTATTATAACAATAATATGTCTAACTTAATAAATTTGTAATTTTTTATTAATCTGTTATTTATTTTATTTTTACTTTTTAAATTTTTATTAAATTTATTTATATATTAATGTATAAAATTTAATTCTTTAACACTTAAATTTAAGTTTAATATTTTAATAATTTCAACCTTTTTATTGACTATTTTGATATTTTACTATTATCATCACCATCATTATCAAATATGTTTTTTATAAAATATTTTTTGAATTTTTATTTAACTTATATTAATCTTATTTTTTATTTGTTCACCTTAATAATTTCCAGTTTTAAATTTTTAATTAGATTCTTTTATATTGTATAGTAGCTTCCTTTTTATGTTTTATATAACTTATTTTTCTTTTCATATAATTTTTATTATTTAAATTTATCTCAATAAGAATTATATTAGAAGTTTTTAAACCTAAATTTTTATTTAATGTATGTTTAATATTATTTATGAGAAGAAAGAAACAAAAGTAATATAATTTATACAAAGAAATAATGAAAACATAAAAAAGCTTACCTTATAAATATTATTAAACTTACATTAAATAAGAGCTTTTGTTTAAAAATTGTGCTAATATAAATATGATTAAGGTTATTTCAAATAATAAAATTAAAAAAAAAGTTATAGAAAACATAAAAAGATGGAAGCTATTGTACAATATAAAGAAAGCCAATTAAAAATTTGACAAACAGGTATTTATTAAAGTGAAGAGATAAAAGATGAGATTAAAAATGAGGATTCAACAAATATTTTATAAAAAATACATATTTTATTAAAATAATAATAATAATAATAATAATAATAATAATAATAATAATAATAATAATAATAATAATAATAATAATAATAATAATAATAATAATAATAATAATAATAATAATAATAATAATAATAATAATAATAATAATAATAATAATAATAATAATGTAATTAATAGATATCTGTCTATATATAGAATTTTGAAGGATGACAATGGGAAGGCTAAAGCAATAATGATTTCAATATCAGTTGATGTTGATGCAATATCTCTGAAACTTGCACAAAATACCTGATTATTAATGTAAATGGTCTTATTTTGGATCACACCACCATAGAATGACATTCAATATCATATTTATCTATATTCTCCCAGGTCCAAAAATTATATCAAATATAATCCTTACTATTAATTCATTTCTTGGATTTATCCCATACCTGACAATCCCTATGGGTGATCTTAACTTTGACTACTCTATATTCATTACCAAGTGGTTGTACCTGATTATCCCTTTTTTATTGAGCACTAAAGAGTGCTGTTATATTTCTTACCACATGACATGTTACCCTGAACAACCTTTGTTTTTATTTACCACTATTGCACTATCTAATTGATTTATTCTTTAATTGTTCTCCATTCTCTGATCATTCTATGTAAATCATCACACTGAACCTCAACAGCCTTAAAATCACCAACAACTTAATGGAAAAAAGAATCAGACTTCTCCCATTAATTACCACTGAGTTTTATTTTTAGAAACAAATATAAGGTTCAATAAGCTAGAAACATTATACATTGATCCAATCTAGAAATATTTTGCTTTTGTAAAAATACTTTCCTTTTAAATCAGCCATATAACATGACAATTACACTTCATCTACTCATCTCTTGGCATTTGTCGATGACATTCACAAAAATAGTCATGTTAAATTATACATATCATACCAATTAATATATGCTTAACATTACAAAAACCTACTATCAAACATGCCAGAAACTGAACACACACTCGGTCACCATAAAGAATAGAATTTGTCTGAGGCAGCAAGATATCTGATCCTAAGAAAACATCTACTCTCCTCTGGAACACCCTTCCAAGGTTAGGGTCCACATGACAATCCAGGTTAACAGGATTAATTACACAGGACAACATGATTTATTCCATTTATCAGAACTTTCGATAAAAACTTAAAGACAACTGATGAACTCATGCCCAACCCAGAACACTTTAGATCTCCTAATGTATACCACCCATCTTAAAGAGATCTATTTGTCAAGAAATTAGCATGATATTTGACACCCCAGAGCACATGTGATACCAACATCTCAGTCAATTTATTACCAAATATCTCTGTAACATTTTCAACTACATATCACAGAACATATATATTACATCAAAGGTTTATATCCAGTTAGCATGGTTCCTTTTACCAAAAAGCCAACACCCACATTGCTCTTCAACTGGTGACCCAATTTCATGGGCCAATTAAGGATTAAGATCTCAGAGAAAATTGTCAATGATCAGCTTAAACCACATATATTCTCTTTAATTTTAGCAATGCTAATTTTTAAAAAAAGGGGTCATCTGCCACCCAAGCTACACTAATGTCCAAGACAATCTTGATTACTGTTCAAGAGTACAAAATGTGCACTAATATTTAAGTTTACATCCAGGCTACCTTTGATTCAGACCAAATTGAAATCTTAATAGATATTCTTGCAGCAATATGGCACCAACAACACTTCTATCTCTAATTACCAATATACTTCTAAATTAGGAAATACATATTATCCTCAATTTGTCCTCACACCTAGGGTCACCCTTACATTCAATGTATTTATATTTAACTAACCCACTGTTAACTCAAGTAGTAAAAAAAAACAAGTATCCAAATAAAGAACATCAGAAGCACATTCCATGTATTGCATACATGCACAATGTCACTGACTTTTTTGCTTCCTCATAATAGCTCTCCATAACCCAAGAATATACATCAAAGTATCAAGTTAGGTTTAATTTGAAGACAGATTTCATACACCAGAAAACCATATTATAAAAGCTTTCAAGAATAAACAACTGAATTTTTTGTATTCCCATTTCATTTTGGAATACATGGTCTGAAAATAGTCATTCAAAATAATCTTAAAGAAAATGCATTACAAATTGTCACTTCCCATTGCAACAACAATCTATCAATTTATTTAAAAATTCAACTACTTATTCTTCTTGTCAGAACAAAAACCACATACAATTTGTCAGTTATCAAATTCACCAAATTATTCCCCTCAAACATTTAATTATGCAATAAATTGCTGTGAGGGAAAAATGGTTTGCATATCTCTTAAGTGCCTCAGCTGACCACCCATACAAAATGAGTTTAGGCTACTGTGCATATCCATATCTATAACATTAAATAAACAGACAACCATATAGATACCACACTATGATAATTCCCTGTGATTCAGAGTCCATGTCCCACTGATAAATGTTCAACCACATCTGGATTTTTGCAATCTCTTATCCAATTTCTTTATAGTATACCAATTTAAATAAATATTCATGATAATACTACATATTTCCACTAGCAGTTATGAAACCACCTTCAGACACTCTGCCTCCAATTCTTGGCATCAATAATTCACAACTATTATTGTACTCCAGAAGATGGTTATTTGAGCCAAAATTTTTTGATTTTTTAAAGTGAACCAATCTTCATGCTTTGCCCACCTAATATTTTCTTTAGTATTATAGGTTAAATAAAAATATTGATCCATTCTGTTGCTTATGCCATGGATCTGACAAAACACAGCAACACATATTTTATTCATGTATTCATGTAGGATCTAAACAAGACTCATGAGATCATGACCATCATCTATAGACAATCAAATACCCCACTACAGCACATTAGTGAAACCTATCAGAAGTTCTTACCTCCCATTGAATGCTGAACATATTTGCAATCCATGCCTACTGATGTACTCATTGCACATTCATTCTTGCACATAACACCAGAGGATATTCACACATATTCATTAACAAGCTAAAGGAACTAAGTAAATGGAATAGCAAAATTGTGTTTACTGATATCTATGTCACTACCTGGTCTCTTAAAGCAGACTGCCAACCTATGAAAACTTATTCAAGTTCACATCTATAAAGCCAACTAGAAAAGTAGCCATTTTATAAATACAAGCAGAAGTTATTTATCCTGTTAGATGGTACCAGCATGATACTTTCAACAGACATAAGATAAACACTTCTACGAACACAATGACTCTAATGCTGGGGAAAAAATACCTAGGTCAATCTATCACCTGAACCAAAATAAAAATCATATTAAAAGCACATGAACTCTTTATTTACAATACTCCTTACACCTCAAGAGTTGTACATTACATGTTAGAAAACTATCACATATATTATTTTTGCACACATGTTTTTTGAATAGATATGCTAATGGCCTATGGAAACAATATTCACAGATTATAAATGAGTATGTTTAGACACTTAAAAAATAAGTCAAACATTTTCCTAAAAGAAAATTATACTCCAACATAATTTACATGCAAATTGCCACAAAAAATTATGTAAAATGAATCTGGTCTGTTTTTTTTTTTCTGTAAAATTAATATGCCAATGTAACCTTTGCAATTATGTGTACATATGTGAAACATGTAACCATTTATGAGTCAATAAAGTTTATTGTAATAATAATTATAATTATTTTGAAGATGATGATAATAATACTAATAAATTGTCAATAAAACGTTTAAAATTGTTAAAACATTAAAATTAAATTTAAAGAATTTAATGTTATACATTAATATATTGATAAATTAAAAAAAATTTAATAAGGCAAAATAAAATAAATATTCATGAAATGTTAATAGATTAATAAAAAGTTATGTTTGTTAAGTTAGGTATATTATTGTAATTATAATATAATTAATTAGCATGTAATATATATATATATATATATATATATATATATTACATATATATATATATATATATATATATATGTGCTCTTCCGATCTTTGGTAAAGTCTTACTGCTTTTAAATTTGTTCATGATATAAAATATAATATAGATATTTGAGGGTATGTATTTGGTATAAAAAGTAACAGTATGTAAAAAGGATTCAATTTATAATTATTTACATGCACACTTATATATTTTAATCTAAAGAAGACTATTGGTCCATAAAAACTATAAGATTGATTAAGTAAATAATAAAATATAGCATTATGAAAGTAATATAAAAAGTAGGATTTATTTATTTGCTTAAAAATTACTTAATGAACTGACTATTATCCAAATTGTAATTTTTTACAAATTATACTACTATAAATATTAATAATTTTTATTAGTCATTCATTAGATTAGAGATTATCCAATAATGAATAATATTCCTGTTGTGTAATTTTCATTACACTGCTCTCACACAAAGTGGGGACTAGTTTCTATCCCATTTTACCATCTAGTGGAAGGGTGTAATCATGTACATACAACTAAAGATTTGTGAAAAAGATGTGTAATTCCCAAGATGTACATTTTATCCTGAACTCCTCAGTTTGATTAGACCATAATCGCTTACACATATCTTTATTATTGTCACTATATATACATAGCAAATTACTACAGCTTATTTGATAAGTATCAAACATACTGCACATACATCTTTAACACAAATCACTTAATGAAAGTATATTAATAAGTTTTATTAACCATTAATTTGACTAAAGATTATTTATTTGATAAATAATATTTTTGCAGTGTAATTTTTACTACAGGGCTGTCACACAAAGTAGGGAATGGTTTCTATCCATTTTTATTATTCAATACTAATATAAATGTTCTTTAAAATAAATCATATAAGAAATATCCATGCAACATCAACAAAAACACTTTCATATCTATCTAAGTCATGAAAACGGAATGACAAAATCAGCCCAAGGTAAGAAATCACAACTGGGGGGGGGGGGGAATGAAGTATTAAAGTAATTATATTTAAAAAGTTATTTTGCTTTATACTTAAATTAATTATTGCAAACTTGTCACTTAATTTTCCTTTCCCACTTTATTTATTATCTTATCAGTAAGTTCAAAGATTTGATTATTTAAATTAAGTTATATAATGGTCGGGGAAAATTGAGTCTTACTGTATCTACCATACAAGAACACCACCAAGCCATTCGAACGTGGACAATTTATATAGTAGGCAGATACTTACTGTTAAGATCCAATTTTATGTTTTATTAAGACTGTTAGCCCTTGCCACTAGCTCAAGGAGATGCAGAGATTTATAATAAATACTTCTTAAATATATATTTTTAATATTAAAAAAGTAAAATAAGCTACTGCCAGTAATAACACAGAAAAACATTTATTAATGCACATATATAAATATTTAAAATTGAGAAATAATTTATATATTATTAATTTTAAATTTAAATTATTATTTTAGAAAGTCCGCACAGATGGACCGTTTATAGAAGTTAGTTTTATAATGTTGAGTATATATTGCTATATAGATTACTCATTTAATAACCTTTCAAAACAATCATTCAATCTCAGACTAAAAGTTCACTGCAAACCCAATGCCTGCTTCCAGATATACAGATGCAACCAATGCAATATAAAGATGCTAATATAAAACCACACTGTCAGGAATGTGCATCTGCAGCATGATATTATTTGAAGGACATAATCATCATACTGTACAGGAATGTGCATCTGTCTGGCTAAGGAATCATGTAAATAATATTTGAGAGAAATGCTATGCATGGGGAGGGCAGTCTATCTGCTGACTTATAGTCCCTATCCATAGAGCTAAGAAAGTCAATGTCACAGGAAATACATCTGCATATATTGCAATGCAATGACTACACATTTGGGTCATGCATTCAGTTGGGCTTTGCCCTGTATGCTAAACATGCTTTACATTGCATTGATATAAATACCCATATATCCCTCCACCAGCATCGACCTAACTATGAAACAAATAGCCTGAAATTAAAACCCTTTAAAATAAACATAAATGAATTTAAATATAGTTATTAATTGAACATTTGCTAAGGGAAATTTACAATAAAGTAAACCCCATGGCACTAATCATAAAGTGCCATATTGACAACAACAACTAAAATATATATAAGAGTAAATATGTTTAGACACTCAGTATGAGGTGTCATATTTACCAATATATATATATATATATATATATATATATATATATATATATATATATATATATATATATATATATATATTTAAGTATAAAAATATTAAAACACAATCAACATAATGAATCCATACAGCTACCTACACCCAAGTTAAAATTTAATAAATTTTTTTGATTTCATTACTAAATATTAATAAAGAAAATGGAAATAATTGAATTGGCAAATATATATAAAAATATAAAAATAAATATTAATAACTGATTAATTGGCAAATATATATAAAAATATAAAAATAAATATTAATAACTGATTTAATCTTCCATGTTGGTCAGATAAGAGTTTATGGTTTAAACTTAGTTAGGCCTTAATTATTTAAGAAATTATTCAAAGTTCATTTAGAAAAAGTTTATAATGATTTGAGTTCATGATTATACTTTACATTAGAGGAGCTCCCGGTTCCTAGTGCCAATTCCTGTAAAGTCTTTATTATTCAAAATTTCAGAGAAAACTGGTCTGTTGTTCATACAGTAGTTATCAATCCAGAGACTGCCTTAGTTGGTTCAGTCCTGGAACTATTTACTTTTAGGACCCATATGATTTGGGGTCTACAATAGTGTCATTTATATTTCAACAGCCACTTTATAAGAGAATGAAAAGTGCATCTTTTCACCCTCCTAAAAAAATCCAGCTGGAACTATTGTTAATTTGAATTGTTATCTTTTTATACTAATCCTCTGGATTCACTGAACATACAGTGGTTTTCATTAGAGTTCAAGTGTTGGTTGACTTTCCACAAGCAGGTAATGCAATCTTTTTATATCTGTTATCTGACCTTTAATTATAAATCTGCCCCAAGGACTCATTTACTTTGGATTAATTAAAACCAACAATCAGTTCCATTTTGAATTTTAACACAATAGACAGTAATTTAATTATTATACATTTTTTTATCTTAAAATTTTATTTTAAAATAAAGTTAAATTAATAATTTTCCATCCATATGATTTATATATAAATACGTTTTTGCAAAGTTTTAGTTTTCAATTTTTAATGCTAATATTTATTTAATAACTTTTATTTGTGAACATTTATACTTTAATTTTTTTAAAAAAAAATAATGTAATGGCATGTGTGCCCGAATTTTATATATATATATATATATATATATGATATATGGCATATATGCCCGAATTTTATATATATATATATATATATATATGATCAATCAATAGATGGAGCTTAACCAAAATCTCCTTACAAGCATTTGTTTACATAAACACCAAAAGAGATAGCATTCTATATCTCTATCATTGTCTCCACCTTTAGATAAACTGATTTCAAGATAATTTGGCTATCATCAGTGAAGGGTAGGGATTAGAAACTAGATCTAAACACTAACTCTAATAGTGTTTATAAACCCTGTTCCTATCAGTTTGCAAGCATAAATTTTTAGACATGTAATGTCTTCAAATCCAGCCTAACAAAACAGACAGCTACATAGGTCTGAAATCAGTTCAGTTTCACCAAATAGTAAAAGCATCTGCAATATATATCATTGCAAAAACCTTCAAAGGTATATTTATGAAAAACAAAACAAGTTAGAAATCATGTAACTTGCTATAGCTTGCATTTATGATCAATAGATGGAGCGTTAACAAAATCTCTGTACAAGCATTTGTTTACATAAAAGCCAAGAGAGATAGAATTCAATATCTCTTTCATTGTCTCCACCTTCAGATCAGCTGATTTCAAGCTGATTTGGCAATCATCAGTGAGGGTAGAGACTAGAAACTAATCTAAACACTAACTCTAACAGTGTTTATGAAACATGGTCCTATCATTTTGCAAGCATGAATTTTTTAGACCCATAATGTTTTCAAATCCAGCCTAACAAAACAAATAGCTATATGGGTCTGAAATCAGTTCAGTTTCACTACATAGTAAAAGCCTCTGCAATATATATATATATATATATATATATATATATATATATATATATATATCATTGAAAAAACCTTGAAAGGTACATTTATGAAAAACAAAACAAATTATAAATCACATAACTTGCTATGGCTTGCATTTATGATCAATATATAGAGCTTTACCAAAATTCCTGTACAAGCATTTGTTTGCATAAATGCCAAGAGAGATAAAATTCAATATTTCTTTCATTGTCTCCACTTTCACTGATGATAGCCAACTTGAAATCAGATGATCTGAAGGTGGAGGCAATAAAAGAGATATTAAATTCTATTACTTTTGGTGTTTAGGTAAACAAATGCTTGTATGGGGATTTTGATAAAGCTCTATATATTGATAATAAATGCAAGCTATAGCAAGTTATGTGATATATAACTTGTCTTGTTTTTCATTTATATATATATATATATATATATATATATATATATATATATATATATATATATATATATATATATATATATATATATGTAATGGACAATTGAACAAACATATTATGCTGACCACGTTGTGGCGTCCAAATGTAATGGAACATACTTTTACTCCATTATACCAATCATCAGTTAACTGGGACCTACAGTTTGTGGTGCCAAATGTAATGGAAAACATATGTATAAACATATTATACATCAAATGTAATGAAACATCAATATATGAGAAGAAAATAATGCTTCAAACATTGGATGATAAATGTACTGGAATATATAAAATCTAAATGAATCCAATTGTTGAGAACGCCTAATATAATAAATTGTATTATTTAAATGAAGAAAGATAAAATTATCCCAGTTATATTTAAATAAATTGTATTGTAAATATTGATAAATCTATCTATATTTTAAAAATCATTTGTTGTTATTAAAAAAATCTCTTTGATTTGATGTTTATATATGGAATATTATTATTGTTTATGGTTATCAGTTATATTTATAGTTGTTTTGAATTTATTATTTTATTTATGTATTGATGGTAAATCGTTGTAAATATTTAGTTATTATTATTCTTATTCTTAATCGTGAGATGTTTAATAGTAATACTTATATGTTCTAATTATTATAGATAAATAAAGACATATAAATTGTTGATTATAAAAAAGATTATTTATTTGTGGTGATTATTAAAAATGTAATGTTATTATTTATGTCTATATATATATTTTAAAAGCTGTCAAATAAATTTTCGATTTGATATTTTTTTATATGGTTAATATTTTTTTAAAATGTTAATTGTTTAAAACAAAACATATGTAACAATGGTTTTCAAAGCAGCATTTGCTAGCACGTGGTACAACAGCAACAAAAGAAGCCATTATTATTAAGATAGTTATTAAAAAAAACTGAAGGATAAAATTAGTTGTATTTTGTTTGTTTGGAATTGCCATTCTTGAGAATAATTGAATAAGATACATTACTGTGGTAAAAACATAAACCATGATCAGCTAATATATATATATCACAGCCAAGGAGCTGCGCCGTTTCCCTTCATTTATTCCAAAGAAGTTTAAAAAGAAAAACTAAGCAAATTTCAACACATGAATTTCATCGCGTCTGAAGCCAAAATTTGAAATAGCTATCTGGAATCTATAATGGTGAATCTAATAATAATCTGGAGATGACTAAAATTAATTAATATATTGGATTCAACATGTCAATTATTATTTTTTTTTTCAAGGAGAGAAATTTTAAAAAAGTGAAGTATATATGTGCATTTGGAAACCAATAATTTTTTCTAATGTGGTATTTCTTCAATTTAACTTTAAATAGAATGCATTCTAATATTAAACAAATAAAGAAATAAAACATCGAAATAAGTTGACTTTTGGAAAGAAAAATGAATAAGTTAAACTTTAAAACAAAAGGTAGTAAATAATTTTATTAATATATATATTTTTGAGATCGATATATATATATATTTTATTTAATTATAAAAATAATACATTTTTATAAATATCATTCTATTCAATTCAAGCATTTTGTTTTCTAAAAAAACAACAAATGTTTAACAGGTGTCAAAATTAACACTTTAAGTAATTTAAAATTTTAAAGTATGGCTTATAAGTTTAGGTTGAATATGGGTTGCTATATGTATATTTTAATAAGTAAAATTTATATATGCAAATTTTATTATAAAAAAATTTTTTTTTATTATTTATTTATCTATTTTCATTTTTTTTTAACTTCATATAATAATTCTTATGCAGCCCTAAACAATAATTTATATATTTGCTGGATATAATATACTTTTATTTTTATTTATTTTTAATTTTGAATATTTAAAAAATATAAATATGGATTTGTGTTTATAATAATGCATACTTGTTGAGCACAAATATGTCTTTATCTATTTAATATATATACTTATTGCAAGTATATATATATATATATATATATATATATATAATATATGTATATATTTTTTGTATTTGGGTTTGTATTTAAAACTTATTTAAAACATTGATACTACCTAAAATTAAACCATAATATAGAAATAAAGGATGTACTATTTGTTTTATAAGTAATGCCTTTGTAATTTATTTGAAAGAGTATTAATATTTTATTCTTATTTTTCTTTTAGTGCCAGAGTCATTATGAAATTAATTGAATTCACAATTTAATAGAGGATAACTTCGTATTTCACTTATTGTTTAGTCTTTAGGTTACTTATACATATTATTGTTTATTGATATGTTTAGATATACATAAATTTACTTATTATTTAATAAAATTACCTTTGTTTCTGATATTTATATTTGATTAGTTAGTCATATCAACCTTGAGAATAAATTATAATGATAGATCTTATTGCTCTGTATGATTTTAGATTTATTTCATGTATAGCTAGTTGGAAGGGCATATAAACAATTTATTTAAATATAACTGGGATAATTTTATCTTTCTTCATTTAAATAATACAATTTATTATATTAGGCTTTCTCAACAATTAGATTCATTTAGATTACATATATTCCAGTACATTTGTCATCCAATGTTTGAAGCATTATTTTCTTCTCATATATTGATGTTCCATTACATTTGATGTATAATATGTTTATACATATATTTTCCATTACATTTGGCACCACAAACTGTAGGTCCCAGGTAACTGATGATTGGTATAATGGAGTAAAAGTACGTTCCATTACATTTGGCCTCCACAACGTGGTCAGCATAATATGTTTGTTCGATTGTCCATTACATTTGGTGCCCAACATGGGGCTCGAAATAAGCTAATTAGGGAATGAAATGCATCACATACCTGAGAGATGTGTATTATATGTATAGATGTGAGATGTATAGCTTAAAGAAAGATAAACATTTTTGTGTGTTTAATTTATATATATATATATATATATATTTATATATATAAAATATATAAATAATAAATATTTGGCCTTATGTTTAGATGGTGATGGTTACTGTTATTGCATTTGTTTTTTATGATGAGAGATAAATACAGTCATGAAACAGCTTAATTTCAATTTAAAAATTATATTGATTGCATTAAATTATAGAGTAATAATTTAGTCCATATTTGGAAAATTTGTGTTGTAGAAAATCTATAATTTTGAAGGTTAGATTGGATATTTGATTGTTGGAGTTTGGTTAGTTCTGTTGCAAGTATTGACATTGGATAGGGGATTTTTGTCATTGTCTTGAGGATGTGATGTATTCATGACACTTGTGACTGATTGATCTCATTTACTGCTCCAATCCAAATTGTGATGTTAGTTATTATTTATCATGAAGCAGTTAACAGTAGTCCTGCCATGATTTTACCTCTAAAACTCCAGAGAGAGTAAAGTATAGTCCTTTTTGATATATGTATAATATTTGCCTCTAAGACTCCCAAAGATGAGCAAGGCCATATTTTATAAATAATAACCCCTAAGACTTAGATGTAAGCAGGGCAGTGTAATAGTGTTTGTAAAAAACTATTATGGGTTGGAGTAGCTAGAGAGACTGAAATGTGCTGAACATCTGAGTGTTCATGGAGCATTATATGCTTTAAGAGCAGTGATTGAATTCTTTTGTCTACCTCAAAATTGTGAAGTGCTAATCATTCTTTTGGCTGTCAGTATCTGTTAGATCTTTAGAGAAATAGATGAGTATATAACCTAAATATATATAGCACCAAACTTAGGGGCTTGGTTAATTGATTATTCTTGGTGACAAATAATCTATTACATTGATTATCAATTAGGGTTTGAAAAACAAACATATCAATATTTTATTTTCCATTATAAGTGACCTCTAAACATGAAGTTCAATTAGTGAATGTTTGTTGATAATAAATTGCACTAGTACAATTTTAGTAAAATAATGTTTTGGGCACTAGAGTAAATATTTAGTGGAGTTGATTTTTTTATGTATATGAAATGGTATTACATTTTAAGGTCCAGTAAATTTATAGGCATCAATTTAATCATTTTATATCTAACTACCATTATCTTCAGTGAGAAAGTTGTCTCACAATATTATTGAATTAGTTATTTTTAAGGCATGTGAACATTTTATTGCATTTTAAATATTTCAAGGTTATATGGAATTTGATATAAAATTTCCACATTTCAATATTGTATAAGGTTAAAATCTTTCTTATCATTATATATAAATAAATGTTAGTTAGTGATCTCAGTTGTCAGTTGTTACTCTCTAAATAATTTTTTTAGAGAAATTTTTTAATGTTATGGTGATAGATGAGATTTTTTTTATAAGCCAAGAAATTCATGAGTTCAAACAACTGAAATTTAGATTGATGGATAGCTACTATGAATAATAAAATTAAAAGGCTTATACTTTGCTTAGTTGAGTAATTGTTTGTTGGGATAATGATTGGAGATGGTGAGCCCTTGATCTGTGGTAATTACTACATAAAAATATATAAATATCTTAGATTTTTTTTGTTTGAGTATATAATATTGCATTTATAGTAATAATGGATAACAGTAATGAAATGCCAGTTACTGGTAATTTTGATTTGGGGAATTAGATAGAAGAAATTGGTAAGGAACTATTCTAAAAAAATCATTTTATGATAGTTATTTTATGAAAATGTTGAGATAATAAAAACTAGATATGATTTGAATTAAAATTTTAAAATTCTACAAGGCAAACTATTTTAAAAATGAATAGTGAGAATAAGAATTTAAAGGCAGAAATGTCTAATTCTGTCAGTAAAGATATTATGAGTAAATATAGAGAAGAAATGAATTCTTTTAGGGAAAGTGTGAATAAATATAGTATGAAAATAAACTCTATTTTAAAGGATAGTAAAATTTTTAGAAGAAATGTAGAAGAAAATAGTAGAATTTTTAAAGAAGAACAAAATAAATCTTATAGAAAAAAACTTTGTAAACCTATTGATTTAGTTCATAAAAATGTTGAAGATGAAAAGTCATCTGTTGAGATAGTTAGTCAAGATGTTAAAATAGTAGATACTAATTTGAAAAATAAAATCACAAAATATTGAATTTAAAAGTATAGAAACTGAATCTAAGCCCTCAGATGAGATAATTGATAAGGATATAGCAAATCAGAAAGTATCTTTCAAAGTAATTGATAAATTTGTTAAAGTAACTAGTACAGATTTGAAAAAGCATAAAGAACCTATTAGTTTAATTAGTAAAAGTATGGCAGAAAATAGACAACTTGTTAAAATAATAAGAAAAGCAAATCCACAAGTAATTAAAATAGTTAATGAAGATATTAACTTATGTAGTAGTTTGACAGAAGAAAACAAAGATTCTGTTAAATTAGTTAACAAGGATGTACATGATAATGTATTATTTGATAAAATAGCAGAAGATGATTTAAGAAAAGACAAATCTTTTATTGAATTAGCTAGTGAAGAAACCAAGTTATCTGTTGGAAAAATTAGTACAGATAGTGAGTTAATTCATGAAAAAATAGAGATTCAAAAGGAATCTGTTGAATTGGTTACTAAAAAACTAGAAGCAAAGATACCATCTGTTGAGTTGATAGATAATAGGGAAAAAGATAAACCATTGATAGATTTAGTAAATGGGAAAAATTTTAAAAATGAAAAATTAATTAGAAAAATTCTTGAATCGGTTGATGAAAAGATGAAAAAGCGTAAAGAATCTATTGAAATGATTAAGAAAGACATAGATGTGAATGTGAAGATACAAAAGAAAGATCATAGTTGTGTGGAAGTAAGTTAGATTTTCAGACTATGATAAAAGAAGAAATGACAAAGGAGGTAGAGACACAACAATGAATAGAAAAGATAGATGAAACAATATTAGAAATTCAAAGATATAGTCAAGTGTTAGAGAAACATAAAAGGGAGATAAAGAAGAATAGGGAATTATGAGAGAGATTACTAAAACAGTTAGGGATAAATACAAAATCTCAAAATTCTATTGAAGAAAAAGTATTTACAAAGATAAAAAATACAATGCCTAATATAAATTTTATCAGATTAGAAATTGATCTGAATAGAGACATAGGCTAAAACAAAATAAAACTCAAATTTAGAGATAAAGAGAAAATTAAAATAGATTTTTTTAAGGAGATACTTAATCATAACAAAAATATGAGGAAGATTAAAGTGAAATTTAAAGGAATAAATAAAAAGGTATTCAATTTAAATATTGGTAGAAAGATTATTGATGTAGAAAAAGATATTGGAAAAGCTAAGATCAAACTTAAAATGATAGAAGATGATCTGATTAATATAGATTTTTTTAAAGAAAATGTAAATAAAGAAAGAGATATTGGAAAAGCCAAAGTTAAACTTAAAGTTATAGATGGAAAGATAAATAATATTGATTTTCTTAGAGAGAATATTGACAAGGAAAGAGATGTAGGGAAAGCAAAGGTAAAATTTAAAAGAATAAATGAAAAGATATTTAATTTAATTCTTGGCAGAAAGATTATTGATAAGGAAAAAGAAATTGGCAAAGCCAAAATTAAACTTAAAATGAGAAGTGATGATGTGATTAGTAAAGATTTTCTTCAAGAAAATATAGCTAAGGAAAGAGATTTAAGTAAACCTAAAGTCAAACTGAAAAGAATTAATATAGAACAGGATAATATTAATGTTGTAAAACAAAATGATTTTCAAGAATTCTTTAATGTTGAAATTGTATCACATCAATCTGATTTGCAATTTTTAAAGGATTATTTAGAAAATTTGAATGAATACCATTCAAAATTGCCCAAAGTATTGTTTTCAATTGAACATAGAACAAGTGAAGTAAAACAAAGACTTACTCAAGTCAATGATGTTTATCAAGATAGTCAAATGAAAGGTAATAGATTATCTGATAAAGTAGCAACTGTTATTGATAAAATTAAGAATTATGTTAGTGCTTATGATCAACTTAGATTTATGTAAAGGATATAGAGGCAGAATCTAAGGAGATCATAGCAAAATCTTTAGATGTTGATCCCAAAGTTATTCAAAAGCAATTGAATTATACCAAAATGTTATATAAAAATCTTGTAAATCAAAGCAAACTTCTTCACAGAATTCAACAAACTGGAAATTCTTTTCAAGAAGAATTAAAAAGGCACTATTGATTATTATTTTTTTAAAAGAAAACTTGGACAAAAGACTAGATGATCTGACAGATAGATATGAACAAATGAATATGGTAATATTTTTCAAACCATATTAGTCCTCAGAAAGATTACAAATTTGAGAAGTTTTTCAATAACTCATAATTAATTAGTTATTTGCAAAGACATTTTTTTTAGGTGGATTAGGGGGTATTGTAAATATTGATAAATCTATCTATATGTTAAAAATCATTTGTTGTTATTAAAAAAATCTCTTTGATTTGATGTTTATATATGGAATATTATTATTGTTTATGGTTATCAGTTATATTTATAGTTGTTTTGGATTTATTATTTTATTTATGTATTGATGGTACATCGTTGTAAATATTTAGCTATTATTATTATTATTATTATTATTATTATTATTATTATTATTATTATTCTTAATGGTGAGATGTTTAATAGTAATACTTATATGTTCTAATTATTATAGATAAATAAAGACATATAAATTGTTGATTATAAAAAAGATTATTTATTTGTGGTGATTATTAAAAAAATGTAATGTTATTATTTATGTATATATATATATATATATTAAAAAAATAAATTTTTTAAAAGCTGTCAAATAAATTTTCGATTTAATATCTTTTTATATGGTTAATATTTTTTTTTAAATGTTAATTGTTTAAAATAAAACATATGTAACAATGGTTTTCAAAGCAGCATTTGCTAGCACATGGAATAACAGCAACAAAAGAAGCCATTATTATTAAGATAGTTATTAAAAAAAACTGAAGGATAAAATTAGTTGTATTTTGTTTGTTTGGAATGTGCCATTCTTGAGAATAATTGAATAAGATACATTACTGTGGTAAAAACATAAACCATGATCGGCTAATATATATATATATATATATCACAGCCAAGGAGCTGCACCATTTCCCTTCATTTATTCCAAAGCAGTTTAAAAAGAAAAACTAAGCAAATTTCAACACATGAATTTCATCGCATCTGAAGCTGAAATTTGAAATAGCTATCTGGAATCTATAATGGTGAATCTAATAATAATCTGGAGATGACTAAAATTAATTAATATATTGGATTCAACATGTCAATTATTATTTTTTTTTCAAGGAGAGAAATTTTAAAAAAGTGAAGTATATATGTGCATTTGGAAACCAATAATTTTTTCTAACGTGGTATTTCTTCAATTTAACTTTAAATAGAATGCATTCTAATATTAAACAAATAAAGAAATAAAACAACGGAATAAGTTGACTTTTGGAAAGAAAAATGAATAAGTTAAACTTTGAAACAAAAGGTAGTAAATAATTTTATTAATATATATATATATATATTTGAGATCGATATATTTTTTTTTAATTTAATTATAAAAATAAAACGTTTTTATAAATACCATTCTATTCAATTCAAGCATTTTGTTTTCTAAAAAACAACAAACATTTAACAGGTGTCAAAATTATCACTTTAAGTAATTTAAAATTTTAAAGTATGGCTTATAAGTTTAGGTTGCATATGGGTTGCTATATGTATATCTTAATAAGTAAAATTTATATACGCAAATTTTATTATAAAAAAAAAAAAAAAATTTTTATTATTTATTTATCTATTTTCATTTTTTTTTAACTTCATATAATAATTCTTATGCAGATCTAAACAATAATTTATATATTTGCTGGATATAATATACTTCTATTTTTATTTATTTTTAATTTTGAATATTTAAAAAATATAAATATGGATTTGTATTTATAATAATGCATACTTGTTGAGCACAAATATGTCTTTATCTATTTTAATATATATTCTTATTGCAAGTATATATATATATATATTTTTGTATTTGGGTTTGTATTTAAACTTATTTAAAACATTGATACTACCTAAAATTAAACCATAATATAGAAATAAAGGATGTACTATTTGTTTTATAAGTAATGCCTTTGTAATTTATTTGAAAGAGTATTAATATTTTATTCTTATTTTTCTTTTAGTGCTAGAGTCATTTTGAAATTAATTGAATTCACAATTTAATAGAGGATAACTTCGTATTTCACTTATTGTTTAGTCTTTAGGTTACTTATACATATTATTGTTTATTGATATGTGTATATATACATAAATTTACTTATTATTTAATAGAATTCCCTTTGTTTCTGATATTTATATTTGATTAGTTAGTCATATCTACCTTGAGAATAAATTATAATGATAGATCTCATTGCTCTGTATGATTTTAGATTTATTTCATGTATAGCTAGTTGGAAGGGCATATAAACAATTTATTTAAATGTAACTGGGATAATTTTATCTTTCTTCATTTAAATAATACAATTTATTATATTAGGCTTTCTCAACAATTGGATTCCTTTAGATTACATATATTCCAGTACATTTATCATCCAATGTTTGAAGCATTATTTTCTTCTCATATATTGATGTTCCATTACATTTGATGTATAATATGTTTATACATATATTTTCCATAACATTTGGCACCACAAACTTTAGTTCCCAGTTAACTGATGATTGGTATAATGGAGTAAAAGTACGTTCCATTACATTTGGACGCCACAACATGGTCAGCATAATATGTTTGTTCGATTGTCCATTACAATATATATATAATTTAAAATAAATTGAATGCTAAAACTGATTATATTAATTGGATTAATTAGTTCATATTTATGAGTTAAATTTAGGCATTGTATATAAAGTTATTTCTTTATGTTAGCATCAATATATCAAAAAGTTGTTTATGTATTGTTGAAGTTTTTTTTCTCATGTGTCATAGCATCAGCCAGGAAGTGAACCGCTAACCCAGGACAAAGGCTTGTAAAGCAGCCATAACTGACCGCTCCACCACCAATGCTTGATGATTGTTGAAGTTTTAAGATTAAAATATATATGATAACTTTTTAATAACTTCAATGAAAATGATGATCATATCTTATTTCTAATGTGTTTTAAGACTTAAATCTCTGAAATATATAGTACAGAGTAGAGACAAAATAGAGAATAGTATGTTTCCTCCATAAGTATATTGATTAGCATTGTCTCCTGTGATACCTGTATAATTATAAATTAAATTAATAACTATAATTTAAAAACTACTTTTCTTATCTTATCATTGTATCACAAATTGCAACACAATTTAGGGCAGCAAAGAGGATCATCATCAACATTCCAATGACTCCAAGCACCATAATATATATTGATGTTGATAAAATGATTAGATAATTATCATACAACACAGTATCCTATATACACATACAGTAAATATATGTATATATAATAAATACATGATCAGTTGCTAAATATATAAATAATATTCTAGATCAGAAGTGAAAGATATTTGAGCTTCTTATGAATTTCCAAGCAATAAAGTCATTCAATTATTCTATTTAATTAAACAAACAGATATATTTAACGATTTTTATTAGTCATTCATTATATTAGAGCTTATTCAATAATGAATAATATTTTTGGAGTTTAATTTTCACTAAACCACTCTCATACAAGGTAGGGACTGGTTTCTATCCACTTTTAATATCTTGTATAGAGCTGTAATCATAAACATATGACCAAAAATATGTGGAAAAGATTATAATTCCCAAAATACATATTTCATGCTGAACTCATCAATTGGTCCTGACCACAATCTCTGATCTCTCCTCTTTATCAATTTTTAGTATATATATATATATACTAAAAACGTAATTGATATTTATGAATACATCCTTCTACAAGATGTAAAAATTAAAGAGAGACCAGTCTCTAGCTTGCCTGAGAGTGGTGTAGTGAAAATTAAACTAAAGAAATATTATTCATTATTAGATTTATTTCACATTTTAAATTTAATTAACAGTTTAACAATCCATAATTTTCATTACTATGCTGAAAATGTGCACGTCACTTGTACAATGACGATGATAATAGATGGATGGATAGAATGAAAAATGCTGACATGATGTGCAGGCAAATATTATAAAGTAAACTGTTTTAATAGAGAGTAAATGTTTTTCATGCAACACATGTGTGCATATCTTGTCTCTAGATCATATATATATATATATTGGAGATTTTAAATTTAAACCATTTAAAAAAGAATTCAAAAAGTCTAGAAAGAGGTCACAATGTAAGGTATAGCGCGATTATAGATATCTTCTTCCTAAATGTATGATTTTTGGTTTGATAATAATGATAATGATCTATATTTTTATGTATTTAATAAAAAATAATCATATTATTTTAATTTAATAGTTGTTTATAGGAGCAGGGCGTGAGAAAAAGAATAAAAATGATTACCTTATTCAGTTATTTTAATAAATGACATTTATTAAAGTACCACTATTTCCTTTTATTTTTTAAACAATCATGCACATGTTTTTAATCTTAATAAAACTCACATGTAAATAACTCTATTATCATTAATTTGATCCAATTTATATTCTAGAATTATCTCTAATGTTAAATGTTTCTTTTTTATCCCATTTATAAAAGATTTTTTATTGTGTCTTATTATAAATTTAGATTATTCATTAGCATTTTGTAGAATTAACCAAAAACTTTTTATTTATCTTTTATGTATATTTCATTAAGAAGAAGTTTAATTATTTTGTGAATTTTTTATGACATAATAAAACGTAAAGACAAGAAATATTTTTTTTTTTAAATGTTTAAAAGTATTTACAAAAAATCGACTGTGAACACAGTTAAATAATCTATATAATGATCGACTGAAAGATAATGGACATATTGTTTGTTATACAACAGACTTCAATTTTTGTGCATATAAAAAAATGCCAATTTGTTAATACATTTAGTTAAAATGTTAAGTGTTATTGAACAAAAATACAATAATAATTCAAGTCGATGTTTGGTTCTCTAAAAAAAGCTAATAATATCATGTAAATACTTTTTATTTTCTATCATTATTTAACGTAATAACCAAATCTTTTAAAATGGATTACTAATATACACATATCAAGTCATATGTGTATGTTAAGAGAGCTCAAAAAGTATGTTTATTTTAATGGGATTTATGGCAACAGATTCTATAATCATAATTTATTAACCTTTTAAAATACAATTATAAATGAAAATAATTCTAACACCTCAAATCGTATTAGAGTTGAGAATGTACCTTTTATTACCACTAATGATAGTGATCACCTCGGCTACTGAATCTTCCTTCAGGCAAAGAAGTTTAAAAAATAATTAAATCATCAAACAAATACAGATCCCTAAGAACATTGCTATGATATTATAATAGATTTCTCATAGTTAATCCTATTGTAGAGCAATTTATATATGTATATTTAACTAATTCCATTGATTGATTTTTATTCATATTCTTAACAAATATAAAAAAAAAAACAGTTTTACCATCATATTTATTCAAAAATAATGGTCAATATTAAAAATATGCTTTTCAAAACATTCATTTTACTATGTTGTTCAGAATTAAAGGTACTACAATGATATTGGAAACTGTAGGTTTCTGAAGCAATGATTAATGTGTTATTTTGTTGCTTGAATATTATACAATCATTGAACAGTGTTCTATGTGGTAAGATTATTCTAAAAACTGCTAGAGGGCCATACAAATTCTGACTCAGGACATTTCTGAAGTATAGATAAAAAGAAGGATGTCCAGTTACTGCTGGTCTGAAAGACCAAAAACTGGCAGTATTTGAGGAAGTCTTCAGCATAAGAAGATAAGAGCTACAAATGGGTAAAATGAATTCTTATAATAACTGAAATGAATATTTAACATAACTTATAAACTATGTACTATAAAGCATATTGATGTTATTATAATTTTAACATTTTCCATGTCATGAACTAATTATTTCCTAATGCCATCATATACTATTATGGTTATTAAAATGATTGTGTTTTTAAAAAATAAATATATATCACTTCAACCTATTTGCATTTTATTAATATATTGCTTTTTGGGTGAGCTAGGACTTCACTGAATACTAACAAGATGGCACAGCCCTGCAGGATTGAGGGGGTAGATAATTAGAAGAGATAAAAAAAGCAAAATGGGGAAATCTGCCAGCTAGCAGAGGATATAAACTTATAGAAAAAATGTGGAGAAATAATAAAATTTGTTTAAAAAAAAAGTAAAGAAAATTATGGTGTAATCTTCACAAAATATTAAGAAATTCAATGTCAGTAATCCAACTGCACGGACAATTAGAGAGATATATGAGGTTAAATAAAATATAGGATATCTTGAAAGTTTTGACTTAATTGTTGTTGTTAGGAACAGACATTTTACATATATCTAAACAAATTGCTGATGTGAAGGTACCAGAAGAATTGCTATATACCATTTTAGTGGAAAAATTAACCACATATTTCCAGTCACTGATTAATAAAAGAATCACATGGTTACATTTCAGAATGCATAAACAGCAGCCACAGAAACTTTTTCTGAATATGGCCTTGTGTTGCATACTTTAGCAAGGGATTACAATTTTTTCTCTGACCTCAATGACATGCTCCTAGATCAATTTCTTTTTGGCATGGTGGATCATGGCTCAAAAAAAATGCTGCTTGTTGAAGCAGATATCAATTACAAAACTGCTCTTGCCATGTGTGTAGCCATTAATTAATGTTGGCTACTAAACTAGAGTTCCAAACCTGATCTAAGATGGAAGCCATTGCTATGATTATTTTCCATTCAAACATCATGCAGTCATCATTTCAACCTCCAAGTAAGAACATAGTTTGTTATTGTTGTAGGAAAAAAGGTCACACAAATTATATATGCAAATTTAAAACACAAAAATGCCTTATTTTGGGAATTAAAGGCTATTTGGCACATGTTTGCAGAAAAGGAAAAGTAGGTCAACAACAGTTGAATTGGAAATTGATTGTACCCACAGTAAAAAAAACAAGAAATTAAAATGTGTAAAGACTTTTTGAGCAAACAAATTATGGTGGAATTGTTGCTGAAACTGAAATCACAATAGAGATAGTAGAGCTGTTTTATCTTTAGTATCTCTAGTGATTGGAATAACTTAAATTCCACAGCTAAGAACAAATTTAATATAATAGAGACTAGTATAATTGCAACTGATGTGAATGGCAATAATGTCCAAATCAGTGGAAAAGTAAATGTCCCAGTTAAATTAAATAATAAGAAAAAAATATTACCATTGTACATAGTTAAAAGGAATATCAAACCATTTCTTGGTCAAAACCGGTTTTGTTTATTAGGCATCTCCATACAAGTCATTAAAACAGTTAAATTTGAAAGTATTATATGAAAAAAATTTCACAACTGTTCTCAAAACATTTAACAACACTAAAAATGAGTCCAGTAGCTATTGAGTTGTCTTGTGATGCTCAGCTAGTGATGTGGTTTCATTCATATTAAGGTCTAAAGTCGAGAAATCTATTAATGAACTGGTGAAAAAAGGCATCATATCACTGATCAAAGACTCAACATGGGCAATCCCAGTTGTAGTTATACTCAAAGCAGATGGCAGCTTGTGCTTGTGTGGTGATTATAGAGTCATGGTGAATTTCTACTTGAGAAAATATGTTTATCCAGTTCCCAGTGTTACAGACATTTTGGATTCATTACAAAAAGCTAAAGTTTTCACAAAAATTGATTTACAGTCCGCTTTCCACCAGATTACAGTTACAGATAAACAGTTGAGGTATTGACATTATGTACACATAGTAGACTGTTTAGATGTAATAAATTACCTTATGGAATTACAACTGCTACAAACCTTTTCCAGTCTAAAGTGGACCAATTGTTACATAGTCTAGATGTAAGACATATCATACTTGGAGGACATACTAATCTGTGCTGAATCTTAAACTGAATTAGAAGAATGTATTTCAATGGTGTGCTGAAAATTGGATCAGGTTATCATGAGAGTTAATGCCAATAAATGTATTTGCTCTACACCTGAAATTAAATTTTTGGGGCATATCATAGATAAATATGAAAAACACCCAAATCCAGATAAAGTGGATGTTGTTAGTAATGCCTTGAGGATCTACAAGCTTTTTTAGGTATGCTCAATTTTTTGAGTTTTTCTTAAAGGGCAAGGTACATGTATTAACTTCACTCTATGACTTATTACATAAGAAACAACATTGGCTTGCAAACAATAACAACTGATTGCATTTGAAAAGGTAAAGGACTTGTTATCCTCTGAAACTCTATTAAGTTATTATCAAAGTGATCTAGAAGTTATTGCAACCATGGATGCTTCAGAATATGGTATTGGAGCTATCATTTTCCACTTAGAGAATGGCTGTGAGCAACTTATAGCATACACATCTTGTATTTTATCACCTGCAGAAATCAAGTAAAGCCAGCTGGACAAGGAGGTTTTTGCTGTTGTTTTCACTATAAAAAATTTCAACAGTAAATATACAGCCATATCTTTACATTCTACACAGATCAACAATGACTATTGGTATTTTTTCCAAAAATTAAAAAAATCCCTGTTTCTTCCAGTTAAAGAATGATATGCTGGATCAACAGCTGAGCTGCTTATGATTACAATTTTCTATATAAACCTGGGGAAAAGTAGCACATGTCAATGTATTTTCATGCTTACTTTTAAAGGTGAATTAACCATGTGGATTTATTGAAGTAAATTTATCCAAAGTTGTGAAAATGGAAGTCTCATTAAATAGTGCTACAGTGGAAAAGTGAACTCAAAGGGATCCTGGATATAATCAAGTAAAAACCTGGATTAAACTTGGATGGCTATATGGAATGCTCAGCAATACCTATCGGTCTGTAATCAAAATGATTATGTTTTTATACCAGAGGAGAAACATTCTCAAATACTGAAGCTCTTACATAAAGAACACCCTGGAATTAAAAAAAGATGAAAGTCCTGGTATGCTCTTATGTATGGTTGCCCCACATTGATAAACATATTGAACAAATTATAAAAAAACATGTTTAAATTATCAAACAGTGTCAAATCTACCTAACAAAATACATAATTCCTGGACTAAATTGAATATAGCATGGGAATAGGTTCATATTGATCATGCTTTCCAATAAACAGATTTATAATATTTGTGGCTGTGGATCCTTTTAGCAATTGGATAGAATCATACTGTACCTTCAGTTAATACTAAATGCACCATTACAGCATTAAGATAGATTTTCTCCATTCACAGATATCCAAATGCTATAGTTTCAGATAATGGAACTGGTTTCATTTCAAAAGAATTTGAAACATTTTTATCTGATAAGTGGATACAACAGATACAAGCAACTGCTGATCACTCTGCTTCAAACAGGTTGAAAGAAAAATCAGTACAAATTCTCAAGACAAGCTTAAAGAAAACCAGTTTCACAAAAATGGATGATATATTGATAAACATCATGTTTCTCCAACCTTTTTTATCTAATACAAAAAATGGAAAATCACCTTCTGATATATTGTTTAATAGAACTTGTCATACTCATCTTGCCAAAATCATACCTGAAACAGAAGTAATGAAACCAAATTCTGAAAATCTAAATAACCAAAAAATTCCCCCAAAATTTAAAATTGGTGAAACAGTATGGTTGTGAGACATGCTTAAAAATTGACACCAGATATTGTTACTGGTATAGCATCAAAGGTTATATGGATGATAAGGCTTGAAAATGGTCCATCTATTAAAAAGCACATAAATCATTTACAAAGAAAGTTTATTGCTGCATCATTGGAAGAGAAAGAAACTTCTTATTGATTCTTCAAGTTTACAATGAGAGGGAAAGAGATTATCAGAAGTTTACAAGTTATGAGACAAGCATTGATTCCAGATGGAGAACATCTGATGCTATAGAGGACATGGGATCGAAGACTAGCCAAACAATTCTAGTGTTAGCCCTACATGTTGCTATGTAGGCCTTCAGTGAAGACAGGTTGATGAACACACATACTAAAAATGTGGATAGTTTTTTGGCTATTTTTTCTTTAATTTTTTAATAGTAATACAGCAGATGATAATAATAATTTGATTTTGTTGGAATAACACATTGACTGGGAATCGATTTTTTGTCTCTTCAGTCTTTTATATTTCTCTCTCTCATTGCTTTTTTTATTGTCATCAGATCAAGTTTAATTAATTTTATATTTCTTATCTTAATCCTTCTTCCAGATTCATCTACAATTTCATTAAGATTATTTTTGCCTTCTTTGGTTGTCTAATCTCATTCTGAGATTAATCTACCTTTTATGATAAAACAGTGTACATGAGTTTTCCTTTTTTTCTTTAAATAGTTCAACTGGGAGTTATTTTTTCTTTTGTCAGTCAAGTAATCTTTAATGAATTGTAATTAAAAAAAGTTTTATTTTTTACAAATTATATTTTTAGATTTATTTAATTTCTTTTGAATTAATTTATAAAATATGATAAGATAAACTTTTTTTTCTTTTTCTTTTTAACAGATATGTAAATGAGAATAAATTTAATTGGCTAAAAAATGAAATAGAACTACCAGAAAGATTTTTTTTGAAGAACTGCTGTAGTAACAGCAAGTGTAAAATAAAATTTTCTTTTTATTTTATTTTACTGTTAAACATATAAGAAAAATGAAAGATTCTCTTTCTATAAAAGGAAAAAATACATAAAGGTAAATAAGGAAGTTAAATTAAAACTTCTCTTAAATAATTTAAGTTGCAATATTATCTATTGTTAATAGCAAAATTTGTAGGATAGAAAACAAATAAAAACATTATTTCAAGCTATCCTAAAATATAAGCATTACTTGCAATAAATTACAGATAAAGCAATAAAACCAAACGTCATTATCTTATAAACAGTGGTCTATACTTATTTTATAAACTACTTATAATAGAATAAAATAATTACAAAGAAATGCACAGATACACTTTAATATTACTTATGTATCAACACACTGTTTATAATACTACAAACTTATACCAAAAGTTAAACATTATTTCTATTTATATTTAAGAATAATAATTCATGGATGGATGAAATTATAATTTTAATATACCAAACACATGTAAAATATCAATGATATCTAAATAAATAGATAACTCAATAAGTGATTGCTTGTACAACTAAATAAAATAAAAGTATCCTTAATACAATCTTGCTATTCCACTAATATTGATATATTCCTAAACTAAGTCAATTACAATAAGATGAAATACTTAAAAATAATACAAAATGAATTAACCTATCATATCATTTCATTTCCACCAACTTAATATATTATAATCTAAAATCATCCCATTAAATATAACCTTATGATTTTCAATATCCAATTATAAGAATATATAAAATAAAGAATAGATTCCTATTTTATTCTTGTTCCAATAATTGAAAAATCACATCCAATTACTTTTCAGTTTATGAAACCTAAGTTATTAAAACTTTAGACTATAACTGTCAAAGAATATGAAATATTTAGATTTATTATAGTCAAATACTAACATTAAAATGTAATATTTAAACTAAATTTACAATCACACTAAAAAAACTTTATATATAATTAAAGAAAATCACTTTAATTTGTAGCCAAATAGAATATATTACTATTTCTAGCTCTATAACTGAATAAGATTACAATATTTATGGCTGTATATTGACTTAATATAACATTCCTTTTTAATCAATAAGGACTTAAAATATAATACATGAATATTTTATTGCAATTATTTTTATTCATGTTCAATAATTATCATATTTGCACTTTCATCAATCATGAAATGAATTCATATATAATTTTCATTTTAGAATATCTATTACATATTACTTACAAAATAATTACAATAGATTTCCAATTACTTATTGAATATTTAAGAATGCCATATGAGTTAATTTATTGCTGTATAAAATTTATACCTGATCAAATAGTAAGCATTAAATTCAATACAAAGAAAATGATATGTAATACATTTTTGGCCCATATTGTGTTTTTGATTTGCAAATTATTTTTATAACTGATTCTAATAAATTATGTGGTATAATAAATTAGTGAATATCATCTTTGTCAAATAGGATTAACCAATAAATTTGTATTGTAAAATTGAATGACAGCCAAGTAAGATTATTTGTTTTAAATTAATTCAAAATTTATTTATAATTTGAAGTAAATTAAAATCAAATATATATTGTAACCAGTTGTCTTACACAGAATACACTAATATAGTGTGTGCACATAAATATATACATAAAATAAAGGAAAAAATAGAAATAAACACAGGATAATTTTTTTGTAAATATTTTTTTTATATTTCCTAAAATAAAAATAATAAGTAAAGGGTTAAATAATAACTCTGATTTAAAATAAAAATTGTTTTATAAATTAAACTTTTAAAAGGTCTGAATAAATATAAATATTGTATTATTATTATTCTGATTGTGAAATGTAAAAACACAATATTGTATTCAAATTTTTTTTAATTAATTAAAACATGTATATGGTTTCAAAGGGATTAGAGAGCTAAAAATAAAAAAAAACTCTGTTTTCATCAAAGTGTTATTATCACCTTAGATGATTCTATAAAAGGGCTGATAACAAAATCAATTCTAGTCTGGGTAATGATTTTTGAAGAGAGCAGTTTGGATGGTAGTTTTTATAAAAGCTGAATAGAACAGTTTGGTTACTAAAATTTTTTGAGTAAGTGACAGCAATTTGCTGACCAAAATAAATAGCTGCAGTTTGTTGTTGGCTGAAGCAGAGAGTTGGCAGTCCAGTTACCATAAACTGATGTAACTGAAGGCAAGATAGTAGACTGTTTTCCTTAGCAGGAGTTTGAAATTTACATGGAAAAAATGACCCACTTTTTTGTGTAGAAATTCGTAGATTTAAATGTGGGGGGTGGTTGCTTGCCTGGAATAATCCTAAATAGAATGTGACCAACTACAGATCAAGAGTTTACATGGATTTCATACTTTTACATGATGATGACAACAAACATGGATTATATTTTTCTAATGAACCAAAAGAACCAGCTTGCTAAATAAATAATTCTATAGATGCTGACTATCTAAAGATAGAGAAACCCAGATAAATGTATATACAGCTGTGGTGAGTAGAGTTATATATAATAACAAAATTTTAAATAATTTTTTTAGTAAAATTACATTTTAAAAATGATGTGTGAATTTGTACTTTTTATGTTTATGGTGGGTGTATAATTGAGTGGGACTGTGTGGATGCAATGTGTTTATGGTGCTCCAAAGTATATACTCGGCACTGTCTAGACCTAGATATTGAGCTCCCAGGGTAGTACAGCAGTGTATGCATAGGCCTCATGAATAGGCCTTAGTCTCATGAATAGACCTCTTCTAAAGCCCTTAAGACTCACAAGAGATGAGCAGGGATGGCTCAGTGCCTGATATTTTTTTCTGGATACTATTTCTTGTGGATGATCTGTCTAGGTACTTAGAAGGAGCAGTGCATAATAATGAGGTATTTTCTTACGACATCATGGGGCAATGTGTATTTAGTCCATGCTTGACTATCTACTTATCATGGCATGAAAAGCTGCAGTTCACATATTCACTTTTCCTCTCTCACCTTGCCTACTTCATCAGCATTAACTAATCAAGCAGAAAGACATTTTCAAATTTATATTTTCTTAATTCAATAAAATAAATTTATCTTTCATTTATTGAAAAAAAAAGAGAGAAACATTTTATATCAATCAACAATCATCTGTCAAAAATTTGATAGTACTTGTTTCAAGAAAAAAAACTATTCAGCAAAGAGAATTAAATTGCAAGAATAATCTGTAATAATTTTTGTTGTGATAAATACTAATGTTATGTAGATAAATTAATATATCACACATCTGTGCAACTTATATATACATGCGTTTCAGTAAATCTACTATGTAAAATGTATTTCATTTAATTGAAACTTGAAACTTTAATCATTTATTGTATTTTTATATAATTTAAGATTTTGATAATTATTTTGTAGCAAGACAAATAGGTTATTTCATGCACACACATGTATATGTGCATATATTGTCAATTATGACACATATGTAAATTTTAATCATTTTTGTTGTTATTGAATATCAATTGAAATAGATTAATTGTATTATAGAAATCGCATGTCTGTGCACACTTATATGTAAATCCATGTAACAATTTAAATTTTGAATAGGAATTATATAAATCAATGTAATAATTTGAATTTTGAATAGTAATTGCATAAACTAATGTAGTAATTTGAATTTTGTAATAATATTGTAAATTGCATTGTAATGACTTTTATTATTGTATATTATTCAAAATCAGACCTTAAATATCATTTTTTTTGTTAATAATAAACTTGTATTTAATTGTTAAAATTGTATTCCATCATCTCTTGTTCATATACAGTAATAGAACTTTTGTTCTCTGAGCTAGATTCAGACATGGACAAATGGGGATGTGTACTTAGTGCTTTGGGGCATCCAGAGATGATCAATCATCATCCTGGTTGGCGCAAAAGAGGATACTCTTTAAAGCACATGCACTATTATTTTTATTTTATTTTAGTCTTATTAAAAATTTAAATTTATAGTTGGCCAGTACAAGTGGCCTGAGAATTGATGATGATCAGCATATTTTAATGTCCCAAGATTATTGTTTGATTGTTATGTATTCTGATGGATAGGCACTAAGCTGGTACATCCAAGTTATGTTTAAAATAATTGCCCAAGCTGGCAAAGGCTCAATAGTTAGCCTGGTCTACAGAAGACCCTTTTCCAATCCAGTGACAAAGTTGACTGTTGATTTATATCTTTTATTGTACTAATTTATTTTATTCCCATTGATGATGATAAATGGTATTTGAATTATACTTTAACTTATTATAATGCTGGTTGATATATGATTGATGTATAGTTTTTTTAGTAGCTCTTCTGAGTTATCTGCCTGATCTTTTAATGCTCTCATAGAGATTTTGATCCCTTGATCTCTGCTCGACTTAAATATTTTTTACTTAAATATACTTTTTGTAAATATTTCATTTATTGTGATACCCCCATCCTGTTACAATATATATATATATATATATATATATATATATATATATATATATATATATATATATATATATATATATATCAAATAAACATTAAAATACATGCATATAATCTGATTATGCTTTCAGCAATAGGTTTTCTATTGACATTAACTTCATATTATAATAGGTGATTGCACATCAATCTTCACTTATTTGATACTAAATACAATTACATATGTTTATATAACACAAAAAATATAGAAAGTTTATACTTTCCAAAATGTGAAAGGTCAAGATATATCTTTTTTCTATACTTCATATAAAAATATAATTAATCAATATATGTATATATGAATCTACTTATTTGTTAATATAAATTTAAGAAAGCAAAACAAAATAAATACTTATTATGATATAATATTTTTGAACTGCTATATAAGGGATATAACAGAAGTAAATTTAAAATCAATAAATAAAAAATGAATATTTTAAATTAAAATAATAATTACTATGTTGCAGATATAAATTACAACTTAGGAAGACATAACTCTCTGATATTTAGATATGTAAATATAATACTACTTAACTTATAATTATATGACTATTTATATAAATAATACTGTACATTTTAAATAAAGAAAAAAAATAATAATGGTTAATGTGAGCAAATGACCTGAGTAATAGTTTTTAAATATGGGTTTTCTAAAATAATGCTTTGTTTTAATGTTTATTTTTTCATGATCAGATGATGATTTAGAGAAAGTAAAAATATCATAAAAATTATAAGATTCAAATCACATTTTGTTGATTTCCGTATTTCCAAATCTCCAAATTATCTTTTTATTTAGAAGATATTTGATCTATATAAGGTTATCATTGAGCAAACACTAATTTATATCCGTGACAGATATCCTTTTATTTAGCAAATAATCAATTCATAAAACATTATAAGTAAACAGACACTAATTTAGTTTCATCCATGACAATGCTATGGAAATTAAACCAATTTTTATTCCATATCTAAATTATCCACCAAGTTTACAAATTGTATCAGTATGTAAACATAATATTTGTGTACATTTTTCTGTTGTTAACATTTAGATCTCATTATTAAAAAGCAGATAATATCCATTTTTTATGGAAAAAACATTCTGATGGTTTTGAAATACTAAGAATTAATATTCATATTTTAATAAATTGTCATCACTTACAAATTCAATGACCCTGTCCAGTCAATGAATGAACATTATTACTTTTAGCACATCATTATATTCATTTTACAATCATATAACTAAGTATAAGGATTTGAACTCAGATTTTCAAGCACCTTTCAACTGTCCATCCTATCGCATACAACTGATACACATTGACCACACATATTGAAAATGAATAAATAATCACCAGTATACATATTTCGTGCTACACTATCACTCACCAGTTGGTTCAGATTATTATCTCTTTCCATATATATATATATATATATATATAGTTTAGATTAAGATTATCTCTCCCCATATATATATATATATATAAGTGCTCAGTTTAGATTAAGATAGCAAATCTTCATACTTTAATGGACAGGCTTCAATCTACTCCAATCTCCAACTTTTCAACCATCCATATAATTGAAAATCTGATGATGAAAACCCAAATCCCATGCTGATGAAAATATTATTGCCATGCCCATATTAACCTCAAGTCACTCAGACCCCTCATGTATAGGACCATATCCATTTAAATACCTAGAAGAGGGATGGGCAGGATACAACCTTGATGGATAAATATTTTAAAACCAGGCACTCTTCACAAACCTGGATATATATGGTCTTGTGTATCAATTGCATGAAATAATGTGGATAGTTGAAGAATGCTTAAAAATCTGAGTTCAAATCTCCAATACTTCCAATTAAGCTCCAAGTTTGTGAAGAGTGCCTGGTTTTCAAATATTTAATTATATAACTCTAAAATCTTAAAAAAGTACTTAGATTCATTTCTATTTAAACAAAGATATTAGAGCATTCTTTTTCTTCAGTTCTATTTATAACTTTTTGATTGACATTATGGTAGCTATAGAAATACCTTTTATTCACACTTGAACTAATTCCAACCTTCATTCCATAATTAAAAATATTATTACACAATAATGACAAATATAAAACAATTTCACAATTATTACATATACCAAACATTCATGTTTTTAATATAAATACCATTCTTTCATTCTACCAGAAAGTAAACAATTCATAATACATTCTCACTATACTACATTGGGAACATATTTTCATACATATCTCTCACATTTAGTATTATACAAATAAAACAACAATTATATTTGAAACATTAGACATTTATTTGTATTGTTCATAATTGAATATTGTATATATATAATAGTGAAAATACATATAATAAAGAAAGAATAATAATTTTATTCAAACTATATGCTTTATTACTCAAATATCCATTTCAAAATGAATGAAGTCAATTCACAAACTTATACAATTAATAATAAACAAATTTTTATACCAATACTATCATTGTTATAGCAACACAGTTCAATGCTTTATAGGTTAAGATATCCACCACCAAAATCAAACAAAGAAAATAAATTATAACTCTCATTTTATCACATACTAAAACTCATCTCAAACTTAAATAAGTACTATATATATATATATATATATGAGGCAATCATGATTTAATATATAACCTTATAATAAAATCGTAATTATAACTTTCCACTAGATTAATAATATATAATTAGTTAATGATATATGTAAATAAACAGTAGGTAGATTTTCGCACATTTCATTTCCAAATGTAAACATTAAGATCATTAATCAAATAAATAAAAAAGCTAACACAATAACACATTTTTCAATGTATACTGGTTAATAATTGTAAAACTTTCATTTGCAATAGAATATGCTAATAGCAATTTCTAGTTAATTTATACATATATTCTAGACAAACTTAAATATTTATATTTAATATAATGATAGATGATACTTGACAATAAATGTAATGTTTTGAGTGTGACTATAATTGTTTTTTCAAGAATAGTGTATGTTTAATGCTACACTCTCAATTTGAACAAAATACATATGTATATTTGTGTTTATTTATTCATACTCTGAAAACAGATTATTTTATTGTATTTGATGTTTTATTCTTGCCTGGTTTGAATGTATTTAATACAACTATCATATAGCACAGACACATTTATGTATAATAAAATGAGAATTAAAATGTAAATTTAATATACCAATATCAAATGCAAAATATTAGCGACTGTCAGGCTGCAATGTGGCATTTCCTTCAAAGAATATGTTTAAATCACCATTTCAAACATTATATATTTTTTTAGCAATGCCCTCTGTGAATAAGCAAAGTTTGAATTTGAAACAGATGACTTTATATTTATTCACAGAGGAAATTATTAAAGATACATGATGTTTGGCAGAGTGATTTGAACATTTGTATTTCAACTTTCAGCTAGCAATGTGCACTGGAATATTTTTATATATATATAATAGTAATAAAATCATGTTATATGCTATATGACTTATATAGCTTGCATTTACCAATATGTAATTTTAAGAGCATGCCAATAATTCTAAACAAGCTTTTTTATTATAAATGCTACATGAAAAAAATTTAATCATCTTTATCTAGGATTTTCCCCATTCCCAGACAGGTTTTGAGGTATGGCTCTCTTCATTGAGGAACTAGGACACTAGTTTCAAAGAACTAACTCAAGATAAGCATTTATCTAAAAGTTCTTAAGAAGAAGATCTGGAGTATTAGACATCTACACGTCTTTAAATTTAGTTCTCCAACTGAAATAATCATATGGATCTGAATTTACTTTAGTAATCCCATATATTAATAGGCTTTGTAATTTAATTTAGCCAAAGTTCCCCACAGCAAAATAATAATAGTAATAAAATCATGATATAGGTCACATGACCTATATAGCTTGCATTTACCAATATGTAATATAAAGAGCATGCCATTATATCTAAACCAGCCTTTTTAATGATAAATGCTACAAAAGAAAGCATTCAAATCATTTTTATCTAGGATTGTTCCCATCCCCAGGCCAGTTTCAATCCATGTGTTTCTTGTATGAGGAGCTAAGACACCAGATTAAAAAAAATAACTCAAGATGAGTTGAAGAGAGCCATAGCTCAAAACCAGTCTGGGAATGGGGACAATCCTAGATAAAGATGACCTGGATGTTTTTTCTTTTAGCATTTTATCATAAAAAACCTTGATTAGAGCCATTGGCATGTTCTTTATATCACATATTGGTAAATGCAAACTATATAGGTCATGTGACATATAACATGATTTTATTACTATTATTATTTTGCTGTTGGGAACTTTAGCTAAATTAAATTACAAAGCTTATTAATATATGGGATTTCTAAAGTAAGTTAAGATCCATATGATTATTTCAGTTGGAGAACTAAATTTAAAGACTTGTAGATGTCTAATACTTCTGATAATCTTCTTAAGAACTTTTAGATAAATGCTTATCTTGAGTTAGTTATTTGAAAATAGTGTCCTAGCTCCTCAATGAAGAGAGCCATAGCTCAAAACCTGTCTGGGAATGGGGAAAATCCTAGATAAAGATGATTAAATGCTTTCTCTTGTAGCATTTGTCATAAAAATGCTTGTTTAATGCTACTGACATGCTCTTTATATATATATATATATATATATATATATATATATATATATATATATATATATATATATATATATATATATATATATATATATATATATATATATATATATATATATTATACTTTCATCTCTACCCTGATAAGGTGAGCATGCACACATATCAAACATGAAACAAATATGGTGGCATGCCAGGATAGGAAGTAATTTCAAATATTTTTTATGATCGGTCTGACACAGTCTTTGGTACGTTTATAAAAGTATTGGCTCTTACATACCATTGAAAGATTTCTTTAATTTCAATTCTTCACACTACTCCTAGAAAGAAAAAAAATTAATTCCCCCTCCTGAAAGAATATGTAAGGCCAATAATAACATGAAATAAAATGAATCAATTGAAATCTAATAGAAATAAACACCCAATGGCCAAAAATTTAAATCCCAATAAGGGAGTATCCCATATGCTAGCTCATCATTCTCTTTATCTCAGGTAAAAAAATGAGAGACTAAACTCACGCAATTATCTAAGTGTCTTATTATTTTAGAGAAAAAAATACGAATAAATTTTCAAAGCAGTAAGATAGTTTTATAAATATTAAATAAATGTTTATTGAATACCTTCACCAATTCCCAAGATAAATATAATAATAACAAACCCCAATGCATAATAAATAATAAAAAAATATATATGAGAGAATTATAGATGTATTAACAAAGAAAAAGAATGCAAAATTATAAAGAATCAACTATTGAGAAAGTAGTCTGAGGTTCATAACTTGCACGCGAATACATTTTGTAAACCCTGAATGGTAAGTAAAATATCTTAATGGGAGAAATACACCAATAAAAGATTTATTACATTGATATTTGCATGAAATTATTAGACTAAAAAATATAATAATAATATTAAGAAGGGTACCACATAAAGTCTCTGTCTTATGTCTAGGAGTTCTGAGTAGGTCAAGTATCTATTCATCTAGGATGGCAGGGACTTCTCTTTAACACGGCATCATTCGGCTGCTTTCATTATCATTTGGTGGATGGATTTAGGAGACATTTCTGGTATTGTTCAACAGCTCTCATGATTGCTTGATGACTGGATTCAGGAGACCATCCTGGTCTTGTTCCATGGTTCTCATGATCAAATGATGGATGAATTCAGGAGACCTTGATGATGGCAGGAGTGGAGATGGGTGGGCACACTGATGTGGGGTTCCTACCCCATGACCATTTCACTGACATGAGTGCATTTGTGCTTGAGGTTTAATTATAAATTTCCTCTTTGGTTAACAATTATCAACTAACAGTAGTGCTTTCTTTTTTTTTTCTACAGCACTCGTAAAGATTCTTTTACTTTGGGTTTCAAATAGCAACACCTTCCCACAAACACAGTTCTCTACTGCACTAATACAAATTGTCTAGTTGGAAACCATCTTGAAGTTTATATGAGCATGATTTATAAAAAAAATAATTAGAACTGGGAATTCTCTAAGTTCAAACAAGGAATTTCAGATAAATCCAAAAGTTAGCATGAGTGAGTGACTGATTAACTTGATGGCCAATTGACTTAGTGACTGCTTGATTGCTTGTGTCCAATTGAATGCCTGTGCAAATTAATTCCACTAAGCTGGTTAACAGCTACCCCTCTGAAACATTTAATCACCTAATTTTGACCTTTGTTAGTGGATTCATACAATGCACGAAGCATTCCGATGAAATCCACTAATTAATCTCAAGAATTTATTTATTTTTAATTCAATTGATTATCTACTCTGATTCAACATACACACAAAAAAGAAAAAGTTTGATTATACAAGTTATTTTCTGATAGTCAGATTCCATTTAAAATATTTTTTAATTAAATTAGATATTTTTCCCTACCCACATGAACATAAATTTTAACAAACTCTTTTGTTGATAATTAAATTAAAAAAACACCCACATACCCTGAGTACTGAATTCCGTTTATATATATATTTTTTAAAAAAGTTGTAAGATGTATATATATTTCCACGTTTGGTATGTTTAAAATAATGTGTTCAAAGTGTAAAATTCATTGTTTATAGTTAAAACTCATGTGCTACAATCATAAGTAGAAAAGTTTTTTTTTTTGTGTGTCTGGTTTTACATGCATATATATATATATATATAATTTTTTATGTTTTCTTGTGTTTAAAAAGATTTTAAGGTCCATGTACTACAACCATAAGTATAATACATATGTATTTTTTCTTCAATGTAATCACCTATATACCTGAATCATATATAAAGTTTTTTTGTTAGTGAGACATATCTGAAAAATGTATAAATAATTTGTAAATCATTGATCACTTTCTGTTGGCTGGCACCCTTATAAAAATTTTTGTTGCCAACCAGTAGTGAGTCAAATGCAAAAATGTTGAAAGTGGGGTTCGAACTCAGATAAAAAATTATTGAGAGCACATTTTTTTGGCTTAATGCTATAATGTAAAATTTTAAACATGTAATAACTAGACTATGAGTTTTCTTTTCAGATGCAAGGGTGAGACCAAGAGAAACTAAAAGGTGAAATGACTAGATTAGTATAAAATCTTAAATAAACAATTTTTTTCCAGCAAGCAAAAGATAAAACTTTCAGCTAAGCTACACTTGGGCAGAAATATAGAAAGTGTGGGAACAGTGAGTGGTTATGCGGGAGGTGGTTTTTTTCTTAAAACTAGGGGATTAGCTACTATTGAAATTACTGGAATAAACATAACCCAAGCTGGTGTGAAAGTTAAAAAAATAATGATGTAGTAGTAAGTCCACCACCCTTCTCAGACCTGTTGGGTCATCATCTGCTGCTGCTATTATATCATGCTACTGTAGAATGAAGTAAAGGCCTGATGGAGAACTTTGGAATGCTAAATATAAGCTTGCTGTCACATAAGAACTGCCATGCCTGAGCTGAACTTTTTAATATAAACTCTTAAAATTGTACAAGGTAAATTATTTCAAACCGCCACCATTAAAACTAAATCAAGCTTGCCTATCTAATCTCAAACTCTATATCAATTTCTCCTAATGTAATATTTAACTTTGTGTCTTTTTATTATGTAAATTGCTCTTAAGTAATTTCTATAAATTTAATTCTCTCTCATATGCTCTAACTTTCTTTAACTCTGGTGCAGTCATTTATTTATATGTATGTTTTTATTATTAATATGCCGGTCTTAAGCAATCTGATGAGTTGAATTTCTAAAATCTTTTCATCTTTTAAGTAAACCTTTATGAATTGAGATTATTAACATTCCCTTTAAAACATAAATCATTATTAATTAATAAGCTTGCCAGATTGCTTTACAAGCCAACATTTTATTTATCTTTTAGTATAAAAATATATTTGTTTAACTCTGGATTTTCTACCTGAGGTAAATCCAGAACTCAAGCTAATTAATGCTTTGAAACCTTATTTATTTTATAAATGTTATTCAATTCTCAAAAGGTGACCAATTCGTTTTTTTTCTATAACTGCTAGTTTTATTTTTATTTACTCTTAAAATATCAAATACAGTACTTATATGTTCCAGTTATTGTAAAATCTATGATGGGAATGAATTATTTTAAATAGTAGAAAAGGGAAGGGGGTAAATCTTAATGTTTCTTTTACTAAATAAAATCTTAACATATATTTTATTAAATGAAATCTAAATCTCTCTATATATATTCTAGTGGCATAGCATCTTATTTATATAAATTATGGCATTCAAACTAGTTCCTTTATTTATAAAGCAGTAAATGTTATTCAATGTTGTTAGTGACATTTACCCGTACTGCGTTACTGACATTTGGCCTTATCTTCATGATTATATATGTGCTTCATAATTGGGGAGTTATGACAAGTTTGAACCCATAGATTTCTTTTCAAGCCTTGTCCTGAGGTTAGTTAATCTTCCCAGGACCATTTATTTCGTATAAAAATGCTTCCGCTGGTGATTCCCTAAGTCTAACACATGCCATGCTTATCCACTGTCTTCGTATAAAAAGGCCTGCATGTCGGCGATGTCTGTGGCATGCCTATCTACTTTACTTTTTGCCCAGAAGCATGACTTTTCCTACAATTTCTTGGTTATTATGTCAGCACTGCAAACTTCTTTGTATATTTATTTTTTTGCTTCATGACCCAGTTTTAATGCTCTAATATTAAAAGCATGCTCTGCTCAATATATATATATATATATATGTATATATATATATATATATATAAGTACCAAATATTATTATCTAGATTAATTACTAATATTTTAGTTTTATTATACAATACCATCGTCGTAATTTGTTATTTATCTATTTAAGAGTTTTGCCTTGGGAAAAATAAAGTGTTTTTCTTACCAGTGCTAATTAAAAGAATTTTCATTAAGTATTATAATCAAATATGTTTTCAAATGTATTTTATTTATTTTTATGACCGTAATGGTGTGAAAATAGTTAGTATTATATCTGTAATAAATCTCGGAATGCTCCCCGAAATAATGTTAGTCACCATGTTTCAGAATCGTAGCCTAAAATCATTAATAGCAATTTTATGTAAATTCTTTCTAATAATCGATTGGCATCTTAATATTGGACCCACCAAAGATGTGTGCTTATATATAATATATTATTTAGCTAATAAAGAGCATATGAGAAATAAAAGCGTGAATGACATTATGTAATCAACTACCACTTGCTCATTCACACACATACTGTTTGCAATTAGTTTATAAATGTATGTAAACAATTTGTCACTATATTAAACTAATTTGTATTGTCCAACTTGTCTGAGTAGTTCGAATTCCTCTTTTCTCCACTTCCAAAAGTACAGCCATGCTTATATATATATATATATATATATATATATATATATATATATTAGTTTAGTTATAGTTAATAGATGTCTCATTGTCTTCTCACACTTTGCTAGTGGGCTGCATTAAAATTAATTCTCATGTGCCATCATTGTTATGTTATCCATTAGGGGTTTGATCCTGGGCTTATGGATTGAATTCGAATCCAGGCTGGTCCCTGACCTAAATCTCTGGCTTGACCGAGTTTGAAGTACATTTTGTGAATTCCAGCTCATGTATAGATGGATAAACATGTTTTGACTGGAACAATATATATTCAAATATTCTCACAGATAAATGATGAATTCATAGGATTATATAATAAAAATAAAATAGATGACATTTCAGTATAATAACAATTATTTTGCTCAGACGTTCTTCTTTCTCATTGCATAATAATGTATATGGTGAGATTTAAAATCATTGTTTTTCTTTTGATATTTTTTAACAAATATTATTATTTTTCTTTAATTCCATTTTTCATTTATGCTCTTAGACCTCTTAAAAATCTCCAGAGATTTCCTTAGCAATCTCTGGTCATATTGTTCAATTTTTTCCAGAATACATGTTTATTAAAATTGATGTCATGGTTAGTTAATTTAATGTGTGAATAAATGCCTGATAAATTACATTTTTCTGTAACTTCCAAAACGTGTTCTTATTTTCTTATGTTTATTTTATGATAGGTTATCCAATGTATAAATGTAAACAAACTCCAAATGGAATTTCATATACACCATGACACTGCAAAATAATTTTATCTTTAGGGTGTGAAAATACTTTATTAATTTTTTTAAGTGAGAAAAAAAATGTATCGATATTATTTTTTTTTGATTTTATCAGTTATTTCCTTTATATATAACACTTAATTATAAAGAAACTAATCCTAACTAATTCACAATTAGATATAAATCTACATATGAATTATTGAAGAAATTTATTTAAACATTATTGCTCCATGAATAAATTTATATTATCAATATTACATATTTAATAGCCATAACTTATTTAAAGACTTATTAAAATATTAAAATGTATATATATATATATATATATATATATATATATATATATATATATATATATATATATATATATATATATATATATATATATATATATATATATATATAATTTCTGGTCTTCCTACCCTTTACTGACATGAGCCAACTAGCTCAAAACCATGGTTTAAAGGTTGGAGGCAATTTGAAAGAGATATTGAATTCTATATTTCTCAGTGTTTATGTAAACTAAGCTTGATGTGATGTGATGTGATGTATTGTGGCTTCTCCTTAAACTAAGTCAAGAATATCTCAGCAATTATGCCCAGATAAACCTGTTTACCACTTTATTTTCCATTCCCCACTCTAAATTTTCCCATATTCTGCTCCATCCCATTTTAACAACATAATTTTTGTCAACTCTATAACCTTTATATCTAAATCCCCTTTATATTTTTTCAAACCCAGCATAAAAACCAATAATTCACTTTCTGTATTATCACTTTTTTCATATTTAGTCTTCCATAACTTCATTATGTGTATCCTTTCTGTATTCAAGCATTTACATTCAATTAACAAATGCCTAATATTTTCTATTCCTTCGTTACATAATTTACAATATAAATCACCCATTTTTTCTATTTACTTGTATATTCTCTTGTAGCTAAAGATCCCATTCGAGCCTTAAATAATAGCCTACTTTCCATACTATTATCATATATTAACCCACACCTAATATTCTGTTTATTTCTATATATATTTAAACTCTTTTTACTTTCCATACTATTCCTCCATCTCTCTAACTCCCTATTCTTTATTAATAAATCTATTCTTTCATCTCATTCCTCAACAATTCTCTTAATACAATAATCCCATCTTTTGTACAAATATATTGATATAAATTCTTTATCCAAATCTTTTGCATACCATATTACCTTTCTCACCCATCTTGTAACCTACCCTTTACTCATAACCCAATTAAATACTATTTTAGTTATTCCTTTATTATCCATAAACTGCAATCTACCAAACATTTTCATTTCACTTTTGCATGTCTCATATGAAAACTTGACCATCCCATTTCTCCTTGAATTGCCTCTCTTGCTGTCCATACATCTGTATCCAATGCATGTCTTCCTACTTCCGTTTGAACTTTTTCTAAGTAATTTAATACCTCTTTACTAACATATAATGCATCATTACCATATGTTAACCCTGCTACTGCAACTCCTTTTCATATAATTCTAACTACATCATATTTATTATATGAAAACATTGTTAATTTCTTTATCAATCTCTTTCTTTTCTTTGCTTCATTTATCATTTTTTTCTCCCATTCATCCAAATAATTTTTCTGATTACTTAAAATATTTCCCTAATAATTATATCTATTCACCACACTTAACTTAATATCTCCCAATAAAAATTCTACATCTTCTCTTTCCCCAGTATTAACCATCATTATATTTGATTTTTCTTCACTAAATTTAATCCCCATCTCTTTACCAACCCTTGTACATGTCCTCAACATAACTTCCATATCTTCTCTTCTTCCTGCACACAAAAATATATCACCTGCAAAAAAAAGACCTGAAAAAATATATACTCCCTTACTACCTATTAATGGTATCTATATCTCTCTTCTTAATCTTTCTATTGCTCTTTCCATTTCACTCAAATACAACACAAACAAAATAGGTGACATAGAGCATCCTTGCCTTAGCCCCACCCCATTTTTAACTTTAACTGATTCTATATACCCTAATTGATATATATATATATATTATATATAATAATATATAATTATTTTTATATAATTTCTTAATAATATCTATTAAAGCTTCATTCATTCCCAAATTTGCTAAACTTATCCATAATCTATTTCTATCTACTCTATCATATGCCTTCTCTGTATCAATAAAGCTCATATATAACTGTTTAACTAAATTCCTACTCATATCTATAAGTTGTGTAACTACAAATAAACTATCTCCTATATGCCTATCTAATCTAAAACCTCCTTGCATTTCCACCACTACATTGTACCCTTTCATCCATTTTGCAACTCTTCTAGCCACCATATACAAGAAAACTTTATATAAAACTGATGTTACTGCTATTGGTCTATAATTATTCAACTTTCTATGATCCTTACCCTTTCCTTTAAATAATAATCTTACTTTTGTATTACTCCAACTACTTGGGAAAACTCTATTCTGTGCCATTTTATTAAAACAAGATAATAACTTTACTTTTGCTCTATATCCTAAATTCATTACCATCTCTGCTGACCATCTATCTAAACCTCTTGTCTTTCCACTTTTTAATTTCTTCTCTACCTCATTTAGTTCATTTTCTGAAAATGTAATATTTCCATTACTATATGCTTTCATGTTTTCTATCACTCTTATCATTCACATGTAACATCTTTTCTATATTCATTACATATCTATTTAAGATTATCCCTAAATCTTCTCTAGAGCTACACTCTATTCCCTCATCATCTAGTAATACTATCTCTCTCTCCCCTACATTTCTCCTTTTAATGTAATTCCAAAATTTTTTACTCCCATCTCTTCCACTTTTATTAATATCCTCCAAAAATTTACTATTCAATTTCATTCTCTCTGTATAATTATCTATTTTAGCTAACTTTTTCTTTTCTAAGTACTTTTCCCATTTAACATTATTATCTTTTTCACTTTCCTTATTCTTAATAGCACACTTATATTCTCTACATGCTTCTTTCCTCTCTTTTACACCTTTACTACTTCTCATTTTTTATTACTTTTATTCTTCTGAATATTCTCACCTAAAATCTATTTGCCACTTTTTCTATCAGTCCTTTACTCATCCCCAACCCATTCTTCCATAATTTTTTCAACTTGTATTTTATACTCTTCCAACTTATTCTTATCATTCACTCTCTATCCACATCTTTCACTATTATTTCTACTTTTATTTCTATTCTCCATCACATTACTAACCATTTCAATTACAATGAAGTTATGATCACTAGTGCATAATTTTTCTTCATTATCAAACACCTTAATTTTTTTAATTTTATTTATTCCCTCTTTTTCTACCAGTACATAATCTATTGTATGAAATATATTATTTCTAGACTATGTGTATTGTCCCTCATAAATATTTAATAAATTTCCAATACTCAAATTCACTTTCTGACAAAATTCCATCAAAAGCTGTCCATTTGTATTATCTATATCATCAATTTCTTCAATATGTCCATTCATATCCCCTATAACCATTATTCTCTTCCCTTTTTCTTTAAAACTTTGTATATCTTTAACTAGACATTCATATATATTACTATTCCATTCCATTATAATTTGACTATCTCAAGTGGCTATATAGTGGGTTATTGGTAAAGCTCCATATAGTAACATAAAATGCAATCTAAAGCCAGTTACGGAATATATAACTTGTTTTGTTTATATATATATATATATTTTTTATATATATATTAGTCCCTTGTATTCATAAAATTTAGTTGCAAGCCTTGTCATAGCTACCAAAATTTGCAGATAATAATGAAGTATATTTTACAGCTACACCCTGCTTAATGTGGGACATTTATACAAAAATCCACCATAGCAGTCATCATTAATTTGTGTCTCTTATTTGGGTTTACAATCATTCATTCACTATAATGATTTACCAAAAAAAATTGAATTTCTTTTAGTGACCATTTTGTAAATAGAAGCCATCTTGGATGATTAAGAATATCATGAGATAATGACTTTATATTATCCAAAAGAATAATGATGACATTTATGATAAAAATGTACAATACAGAGTTTAATCATTATATGTAATGCATTATACAACATTACAGCATTTTGATTACAAAATTAAATACAATTACTTTAATTATTTTTCAGTGTCCTTCAAGACAGTTAATTAATGTTATATTGAAATTAAAGTTTAATAAATCCAAAAACGAAAAAAGTGATTCATTCAGTACAATAATTAAACAAAAGCATATTTTGATGACATATAACACCAAAATATTATTAGCTTAGAAACTGTAGAGATTAGACTCTGTACATTCACTCTCTGTTATAGTTTAAAATTTTACAATAAATTTATTTTGATTGCATCAAAAATTGTGATCATCATAGAGTAATTGTAAAATATAATTACCATAATTTTAAATCATTTTCAGAACAAAAATGAATTCAACATTATGCAATCAAAACCACTAAATATATATGTACAATATCATTTATTAGACAGTATTTGTTTAATTTTACATTGTAATCTATTTTAAAAAAATTCAAGCCAAAAGAACTATTATCAAAAATGTAAAAAGATACTGTACAAAAAAATACATATTTCATTAACATACAATTAAAAATAAGGTTTGCTTATATACTATACTCTTAATAATTAATTTCATGTTATGTACAGCACTATATGTAAAATATTCAGTTCTTAAATCAAGTTAAAAATAATATTTACTTGCTACTAATTTGATTCAGATATATGCAAGACAATGGTGACTTTAAAGTAAACTTAACAAATAATAGTATTAAAATAATACAAATTTCAGTCAGCATAAAACTAAAACTAAAAATTGGTTTTACATTATTAACCTTTCTTGAGAAAAATCCATGGATTGATGTTCACTGATTTAAGTTGATTATAAACCATCAATTTTTGAGCTACTGTACTGTTTTTATGCTTATTTTAAAGATTATAAAAAGTACCATAAGATGCTGCCCTCTCTAGAATTATTTTACAAGTAAAAATGAATAAAATTGACATTGATGTTTCAACAATGGAAGAAGGCAGACTTTCCTAGATTCTGATTTGCTGTTGCTCATAGAGGACAAAGGAGACCACCTGTCAATAATTTTCACCACTCCAACTTCTGTTTTGACTTTGAAAATGCAAAATTAATGTCTTAGAATGATTTTTTATTATTTTTTGTATATATTATGAATTATTTTGATAAAATATGCTGAAATAAAATGAAGCCATGCTGAACAACAATATTTACATCTGTCAACAATTTTCATTGCCTCAAGCTTTTTATTTCATTTTCAAACAAAAATGAATAATTTAGAGTATTTTTCTGACATTTATTTACATATTGTAATGTATTTTGGTAAAATATGCTGAAAATATAAACTATTTGAGGAAAATAGTAAGATTTTAGTAAAAAAGTCTTTATTTTTTACAGAAATGTAAATCAGTGACGTACTCAACATTTTCTGATAGGTTAGAGAATGTTTTTTGAGGTTCTTCACTATAAAATATTTTTATAATTATAAATAGAAATTTATTTTTGAAAAAACTTTCATTCACTCCATAATCTGACAAATTATTAATATACTTTTTACAAATGAAACTAAATTGAATATAATATTAAAAGATGAATTACATTCATATTGGCCTTTCAAGCCAAATTGTGCAAACACTTTTGCGAGTGTTAAATAATAAATGAATACCCTCTGACCAAACAAGATATAGAATTTATGCAGGAATAAAAGGCCAATATGAATGTAATTACAATTGTATACAGACGCTATAAGAATAAATGCTGATTTATATAAAAGATGAATATATTTTTATGGCTGAATTTTCTAACTGACCAATAAAAAGTTGTAAAACTTTAATTCACTTGGCCAATAAAAATTAAAAAAAATGTTTCAAGGAAAAGGTTAATAATTAATCTTAAATTGTGTACTGTTATAAATTAACTAAAATATTTAGTCAAGCAATTTTAAATTAAAAGTTATAAAAACTAATTTCAGCCAAATCAAAATGTTTATTATAGCAAATGTATTTTCAATAAAGAAAAAAGAAAAAAAGAAGATGAGTTCATCATTATTCACTTAATAATAAATTTTATATGATGAAAACACAATACAAAAAAAATGAAAAAGTTGAATGATTTTAATTTTTATTTAAATGATTCATATTTCTGCCAGTAAAATGTTCTATATTATTTTAAAAATTGTGAGGTAATTTGAAGAAATCAGCTATTGCACTTAGTAAATTTATGACATCTTATGCCATAAAAAATATCATAGTTAGCATATTTGTATATTAAGTGCTATTTGGATAGATAATAGTGTAAAAAAGTTGTAAAATATATATTATAATATGCAAACATTATATATTTTTTTATTTTTTAATATGTCAGAATTTTATTTTTTTTCAATGTTAACAGCACAATTAGATTGTGGCTCATAACAATTCTATAAATTGGCTACCATTAACATCACTAATAAATAAAAAGTATTTATGGCCAATTAATAAAAAATTATTAGATTGCTTTTTAAATTTTAAATAATTTTATGTCAATAATATAAGACAATTAATTTTTAAAAAAATGAAACTTCAGTATAAGTTTTTTTTCAGTGCAATGATTAACAATTTTCTGAAGAACACAAAAAACTGTCAACTTCTAACTTACTCTCTTTTTTCTTGATCCATTTTTTATACATTATTAGCAGAATGAAAACAAACATTTTTTTCTAATGATATTTATTTATTTGTAAATATTTAGAACTACATATATTTTCAATTGGAATAATAGCAGCAATTAATATGACTGAACACTACATCACTTCTTTAATCTATGGATTAAAGAACTATCACAATATTCAAGATTACTAACTTAAAAACTAATCCAACATTTTGTCAATACTTTGATTGCCAATAAGAAATTGATAATGACAACATTGAAGAGCTTTAGCAATTATTCAGGAAAGAATTAACTAGCCAGGAATTAAAGCACCTGACCGAGGAAATAAAAGACATTGAAGAAAAGAAAATCCACAAACATGTAGAAAATCCATGAACAATATTTTCAAAGAATTTGACCTGCTTTAGAATGCTCCACCAAACATAAAATGCCTTATGTCAATGAATGAAAACTTATAATACATATTTATGAAAGAAAAATCAAAAAGCAAGTCAACTATTCATTGTAAACTTTTTCACTGGAGTTCCTCAGCCATCAACACAGTGTACTTTCAAAAAAACCTGATATCATCAAAGGATTTAAAATATATTAATAGACACTTAAAATGAGCACTGATGACTCAGATAACTATATGATGAGTGCTAAGGTAAGAGTTTCTTATTTTTACACAGATTTAAGTTGTATTGATATACAATAGTATAGTTTATGCATGTGTATATTATATATTGAGGTTTTATTAAATTACTATATATTGAAGCAGTCGGATCTGAGTTCGATCCTAGCTTCATGTTATTTACCCTAATACTAACCTTAAATTTCCGATGCAATGGGGCTTTATACGTTCAATCCACGCTAATTTCCATAATGAATAACTTATTTCAAATGCGTAGTAAAATTAATTAGTTTAGTTTAAATTTGATCAATTCTCTAAATAAATTCATGATAAAATATTCATGAATTTATATATATTAAATTGCGTGGATTGTGTATATATATATATATATATATATTTGTAAGTATTAAATATATATAATTGTTCGAAAGTTTCATTCCGTCGGGAATACTTGTTTTTTCACCTTTAAATAATTTGTAAAGTTTTGTGATTAAAAGCTACATTCCTTCCATAGGCTTTCAAATTCTCAAAAACAACAGTAAAGCTTTATGAATTAAAAAAGATTCAATTTCTAATTAAAATCATTTCAGATTTTAAGAATTCATTTTCTAATTAGGAAAGGAATTCAAAAATTAGTTTGAAAGCCTTATCGAAGGAATGTATCTGAAAACAACTAATGGATAATAAAAGAGCGCTAGCCTAAGGCATCTGTGAACAGTATATATAGCTCTGAAAAGTCAGAAAGGGGGATCTTTGTTGTAAAGTAGTACAGTGAACTCTGTGCGTGTTAAATTGTATTCATCATGATAGAGGGCTAGAACATCAGGAATCTGGCTACGGTTCCATGAAGTCCCTAGAAATCTTCAATAGTGCTGCTGAATCTTTCCGGACCGATCAGACTGCTAACATCATGAAAAGCTACTAAAAATGCTGTTCCAATAATCAACCGAATGCTGCTTCCGTTTCACCGACTTGGATGTGTAACTTAAGAACCTAGCACGGAAGGGTAATATATTTCTCATGAACTCTAAACTCTCTGGCCAGTTCGAACTTTATTTTACACTCCTTTTTAAGAGCTCTTTATTCTCTAATGTAAAAATCTTTCTAACACCTTTTATTTACGCTATTGTAAATCTATATCTTAATTCTTTAATCTGTAGTCTTTAAACTTTTCTCTTCTTACTTGGCGGTTCAGTTAATATATATATTTGTGTGCTTTATTAACGTTCGTTTATTTAAAATTATATGCCAATAATCTCTCGACTCGATGAGCTCCTTTGTTCTATTTGCCTCACGCAAATAATATATTAATTTTAAATAGTAATTCTCGCCCATTAGAACTAAATTTATAAGTTCTATCAATCATCGAGTCGAAAGAAATATTACATGTTTACTATTTTTATAATTGGCTAATAATCAATTATTAGCTCCGTTTTTACCTATGTCCCCAGCTCCTATCTAATACACAAAGGTTTATATATTCACAAAATGTTAAAATATTATTTTCTCGTTCCACTAATATTTATTAACTCAAATATAATGTTAAATGTTTTATTGCAAAAGGGCCGATAAAGGGTTAAATAGATTCTAATTCAACTTTTGTTATTTGTATTAAGATTCAGTAAGAGCACGATGATTAGGGCATAATTAATATAACTTACAAATACTTTCAAATAGTTTGTTAAAAGCTCGTTTGACTTTAATTAATTGATCAAGTTATCACGTCGAGCATTCTATATGGATTTTAGTTTTTAATGATAACTATCAAGTCATCATCATCAAACATTGCTGACGTAGGGCAATGTTCCGCTCCGTTAGGCTGGTCGGTGATCATATTTCTCTTATTTAAAATTATCAAGAAGAAAGTACTTCCGCTCCCTTCATAGTAGTCAAAGGGCATAAGACTTGTTAAATGCAAGCCACCATAGGACTTCGATCATCGACTAGCAATTGTCTTTCAAGTGGATTTTCCGGAAAAGCCTGCTCGGATGCTCATAATTGGTGATGAATTGATTTAAATTAAAGTCGAACAAATTCTCAAATATATTATTAAATAAATCTGTTTTCACATCAAGATTAAAGTTATGCCCTAAAATACGTATCTTGCTCTTCGTGAATAGATTTTTGAATGTGAAAATAAATATCACATTCCATCGTAATCAAATTAGAGCAATCATTTCCTTCGTTAATGAATACCTTTATCAGCCTTTATATTTCTTGTTGGGGGCATAGGCAGAGACTCTTCTGATACTTAATACTTGTTGGCATATGATAAGGACTGCCACTCTTATTATAATTGTAAGATATCTTAAAGACTAGAGGTAATTAATGCATTCTTTATTTTATGAAACAAAACAAATTATTTTTATTAAATATTTTCTAACATACTTGGTTTTCTTAGTTCATTATTCTTTTTATAATTATTTAAATGTTAATACCCACTGTCTGTGTTGGCAACCCGAACATACATATGATTCAATTTATAAAATTATTCAAAGTATATAAATTCTTAGATATTAGTGTTACTCAGGAGTCTCTAGTTTTCACCAACCGTTGAGCTAGATTCTTGGTGCATAGCACTGTGCCATCGATTTCTGCTATCTGAGCTGTTGAGTTGGGTTTGAATTCAGTTTTGGTTCAGCTGAGTTTGAATCCGATTTGACTTGCGGTGGTGGTGGGTTTCGACCGGTACAATATACTAGATGAAGTTGTTTTTATGCATTTATGGTATATTTTTTATCTGCAAAAACGAGCTAAATTTTTCCTCATAGAAACTCATTATAATCCCTTGCTTTTATATGATTTGCTTGCTTTATGATGAGTTTTGGAAAACCTATTGTTTTCACTAAGTGGGGTAAATGTATAATAAGTATTTTAAAAATGAATATATTTACTGTATATTTAATATGAATCACAGTATTAAGATGTAAAAAATTAATTTTAATTTGTAATTTTTTTGTATGGTGTTTGTTTAAATCACATAGATAACAAAGTTGTAGTTATATATTTAAAAAAAATAAAATTAACAAAATATTCGAGTACAGTTATAAATATGGTTAAAGTTTTATTTAATAATACAAGAGGGAATTGGAATTTTATAATAAAAATTGTTTATTTATTTTTAGATGTTAAAAATTGAAGGTATTTCAAAGTACAGTCCATTTAATACAATGTACCAGTTTAAATGTGTTTTTACCTTTTGAAAGCAATCCAGAAATTCTTGCAAAGTGATGCTTTTAATGCCTGTATTATTTTTATTCTTCATCACTTCTAAGTTCACAAAAATATTTTGAGGTATTTTTAATTCAAGAAAATAAAAAGAAGTCACACTTAACAAGAATGAATGAATATGGCTGATGGATAAGCTGAGTCATGCTAAATTTAATAATTATTTTACACTACAGGCTTTGTGAGCTTGCATGGTGTCATGGTAAAGTTTCCTCTTTCACAAATTGCAACATTTACATTTTATCATAGCACACTAACTTTTCAGAACTTGTAGATTTTAAATATCTAATCATTATCAATGAATTCTGAGTAACAATGCCATTTGTATCAAAATACAAAAACAACATAATGTTAACATTGGACCTAACTTGCCATGTTTTTTGGAATGTGGTAAATTTGACACTTCCATTTAAAACTCTTGCAAACATTTATCTTTTTCACAACAGCTTATTTTCAAGCTGTTTTAAGCAATATAACAGTTTTCCCTCACACTTTACTTAACAGAAATCAAAATTTCACATTGTTCTAACTCTTTTCAGCCATTACAAAAATTGACAAATAATCAAAGACAAAATATTTACTATGGAGAATAATGACTTCTCTCAGTGATGATAGTTGGCAGACTGATGCAATGTGCTATGGCTTCTTTATCAAAATCAGGAATTTCTTAGTCACAATGCTCAGAAAAACTTGTTAGCCACCTTCCCTTTTCTTTTCTTTTCCCACCCTAAGTTTTTTCCATATTCAGATGTGATGTACTGTGACTTCTCCTTAAACTGAGTCAGGAATCTCTCAGCAGCTATGCAGGAGAATCCTTGCAAGGGCCATCTAGTGGCAGAGACATGTATTCCAATGTTCTTGCCTTCCAGGAAATGATTCCAGTTATTTTAGCTTATTAGTAGGCTTCAGATATTAATGCGGAAGATGAAATACATGACAATATCTTTATTATAAGTTTTTCATTGATATACATTTCACAATTAATAATAAAGATATAACCTCAATAATTAAAAACTTATAATGGAATATAATGCAGAAATTTATAAATGTGTTTTTTTTCTTATTTTAACCAGACTTTAAACAACAATCTGTTGCTTTATATCCTTAGCTCATAAAATATTTAATTATTTCTTGAAAGCTTGTTATCTGTAATATTTATATAATATTGAATTTCAAAAATCTCAACTTTTCACTTTTCAGCAAAAAAAGCTTTTATTATTAATTACAGTTTTAACTGTACCATGCAGTTTTCACCAGATCTATAAAATTTGAACACACATAAATATACAACCATTAAATGTGTAATTAATAATAATTTTTTTTTTTTTGCTGAAAAGTGAAAAGTGTAAGATTTTTGAAATTCAATATTATGTATGAGAACAGCAAAAACAAAGGAAGAAGAACAGAATTTAGAAGGACTGTATAATATAATATTTATACAACCTGAAATTCAAGTAATTCATACACATAATGTTTGGAGTAATGCTTTACTATCTAAATAATATATGGTTCACTGCTGTGTGAATGTTAAAATTGATGATTAGTTAGTTTGCTTTTAAAAAAGTTATAATTGCCTGTTTAACAGGGATTATTAAAAAATTTTTAAATATAAATTTCAATCTCTTTCTATCAAATGATAATTTTTAGTTATTAGTCCAGAGATAAAAGTAGCTATCTACTTTTATCATAATAAAAAAGGGTGGCTTGACAACAAACAAATTTGGATTATTATTATTGTTTGTTATTGTTTAGATGTGGAATGATTTCATATATTTACACACACATACACATAATATATATATATATATATATATTTGTGTTAGTTATTGCTTAGAATTTGTTTACCAATGTATAAATATCTGATATATATATATATATATATATATATATATATATATATATATATATATATATATATATATATATATATATATATATATATATATATAAAATAGAAATAAATAAAAATTATATCAATATAAACTGATATATTTTACCTTTTGAAATCACCAGAAAACTGTAATTAACAATCCTTCTGAGGCTACACAAATTTTCTCTGTTAACCTATAATATCATTTTGCTGTGATTTATTGAAGTAATAGGCAAGCTCTTTTTTCTCAAATCAAAGTTTTTACAAAAATTTAAACCCAGGAACTCAGAAAGTTATTGTTATAGGTGTCAGAATGCAGAAGAAACTTCTTTGATATTCTGCAAATAATGATTAACCTTTACCTGAGAGTAGTATATATTGAAATTATATTTTTTCATGGATGTGATGAAATATGGTATTCTATATTCAGACATTTATAAAAAATAACTTTCTGGTTTAAATACATATAATAATTTAGGTTTAATGTGAAAGAGGCACTCTTTTATTATAATAAACACCAACAAATAAGCTATTATACATCAATGTAGAAAATGTGTGTCTCAGGAGAATTGTCAATTAATAATAACTGATAGTTACCTGTAAACATCAAAAAATAAAGTTATCTCCATTTAAATCAATATAATGATTTAATTTCCATTCTTTATTAAAACTAAACATTCATGAAAAAATGCAAATTCAATATTTACAACTCTCTGGAGAAGGCTAATAATTATTTGCAAGATGGCAAGAAAGATATAATTTTTCTGCATTGAAGCTTATAAAAATAGCATTCTGGGTTATAAGAAACTTAGGTTTGAAGTAAAAAAAGATCCCATTTTATTTCAATAAACTTCAAGAAAGAAGCCATTATAGGTTAATGGAAAAAAACTTGACTAGATTCAGAATTGTCAATTAGTCATAATTGGTGCAACATCAAAATATAAAGAAATGTCTGTTTATATGGATATATAATCTCTTAATTTCAATTTTTTTACTAAAACTAAACAACCATGCAAAAATATAAATTCACCTGACATATATATATATATATATATATATTGTACCAATCTTGAATATTGGCACATATAATTTTATCTAAAAAATTATTAAAATAATCTTTCGTAAAAGAGTTTGAAATAAAAGTTGGAAAATAATTGATTAAAAGTGGGAAGGGGGTTTTCTTCAGAAAGTTAAACTAAAAGTTTTATAAAAGGAAGTAAGGTTTTCCTTAATTAGTATTCATAAAAATAAATAATTTAAAGTTTAAAAAAATATAAATCTCTTTTCATTCAAGCTTATTATAATAAATTATATATGTGCATGCGAGTGTAAATAAAATGTATGCATGTTAGAATAATATTAAAAAAAATGTAAATGAAAGATAAAAAAAAATTATATTTGAAAAACACAGTGATGGCTATTAAGTTAAATAAAGATTTAAAAAAACCAAACCAGCAGTGGGCTACTAATTAAAGATATAAAAACAACACGTTTATGAAGTCTACTACTAATTAAACAATCTTCAAAAACACGTCAAAGGATTAGTTACTAAATGAATTTTGACAACACACATTGCTGGAGGATATTAAAACAAAAACACTTCACATATATAAATAGCCAGATTTTTATTGGACGCTCAGTTTCAGCCTAGTTTCCAGTGACAGTCTTGTTTCAGTTCAGATAACAGTGCAGTTTATATTATGTATCCAGAAACAAAAATGCGGTGTTGAGCAGCTTTTGGGAATATACGCTCTTACTTCAGCCATTTAGTCCAACAAGATCATCAAAACCTGCCCATAAAATAATGTCTGCATAACAGATCAGAAATCCTCTGCAAATGTTCAACTGT